>JAJTUV010004022.1:0-30836 GCA_021653895.1 Mastomys natalensis | reverse complement strand
AAAACCCCCAAATGGTGGCTGAAGGGTCGAAACCAATCAGCTGAGGCTGGCGGCGGGGGACTCATATGGCGGGGAACTGAGAGCAAGTTGTCCGTAGAACATGTGACTGCCTGCTGACTTGAGTGGTGGAGGGCAAGGAGGCTGTGGAGGACCAGGCACTGGGGTTCGAACGCTGTTGATCATAGGAGATTGTACACAACTGGACTTCATCTGGGTTTATGAAGGGCTAACCTCTTGTCAGACCGAGATTCCACTAAAGCTGCTGGCTTTGGTTACAGCGGTTTCAGGTTCAGAGGGGCTGTCTGAACCTGTGCTGCTCCAGGGTCCTGGTTCTGAGTATTTCAATCATTTTCAGTGCTGCTCTGACGGTGTTTTTGATCACCCTGAAGCATCTGTATTAACTCTAAATATCTGGTGCCTCTGCTGGGTACCAATAGTGTCCTCATCTTGGATTCTTTTGTCAATAATGTAGTTTTCTTGGAAACACAGGGAATCTTGGGAAAATATTTGGTCTCTAGCTCTCTGTATTCTTCTTCTCTTTCTTCTATAGATTTGCTTCTTCTGTCATCTTTTAAATGTATTCTCATCTGGTTATCATCTTTGTCAAAGCTAGAGTTATCTCTCTTAAGGGTGTATCGTTTCTGAAAGTCTTCAACTCTATCATCCTTAATATGTTCATTAAATTTCTGATCAGGTATTCTTGTGTTGCTAGTTTTGTTCACTATGACAGACTTCCCACTCTGATCAACATTGTGGTCTAATCCAAAGTAGGCAGCCACTCTTGTAACAGCATCCTGTGGTAAGATGTCATGGGGGAAACTTTTACGTGGGGACTCATTATTACCAATGAAATCTAAATTCTTGTTCCAATTTCAACAGCATCATTCTGTCCCTGGGATTATTTTTTAATGATTACTAAAAATTCATGTAGATCTATGCCTGTTGAATCAGTTATATTCTTGACTGGAATCTCTTGATAACATTTTTCTGGGTAACTTATCACTGGCTTTTTCTTTATGTGTTTCATCTTTTGAGGGCTTTTCCCTCTTTTCAAATGATTGTGTTAACTGTATCTGAATTTTCTCCTGCAAATCAATATTGTCCATACAACGTTTATCTTCTCTGCTGAAAATCTTCCCAGGGTTTTCTGATTTGATAAGAGTTTTGACTCTGGTTGTATCTCTCATTTCTGCCTCCAAATCCTTCATTGTTTCAGTTTCATCTTTTTTTTTTTTGGTTTTTTCGAGACAGGGTTTCTCTGTATAGCCCTGGCTATTCTGGAACTCACTCTGTAGACCAGGCTGGCCTCTAACTCAAAATCCGCTTGCCTCTGCCTCCCAAGTGCTGGGATTAAAGGTGTGCAGCATCACTGCCCAAAAAATTTCATCTTTTATAATAACAATATCAGACATCGTCATTAGCAAAGGTTATTTAGAATCTATAGGGAACTTGATGGGTCCTATGGATCTGAGATTTTGGTGCCCACAAAAATAAAATAAAGTAACCCAAGGTTCCTTTTGACAGTTGTCACCAGGATGTCAATTGTATGACTTAACAGTAATCTAGCCGGAGGAGTCCCATGTCCTTGTCACCACTAGAGATTCCTGGCTGAAATGGACTGTCTTGGATCAAATACATCATACCTTTCAGTGGCCCCTGTTACTAAGGAGAAGGAACAGGAGAGGTGACGGAGTGGGCGACAGTAGGGCTGTCAGGGTCTGGGCTTCGGTCTGTAGCGCCCCAAGCCTGCATGGGGTACTTGGGCCGGGTCCCGACTCCCCCAGGCCCTTGTTTCTTTTTTTTGGGGCATAGAAAAACCCTTTTGAACTCTGGGTTTTCTTTTGACACAGCAATCGTTTTTCCAATTTTTTTTCCCCAAGCCCCCCCCCCCCGGGGGCTTTCTCTCCCCCCCCGGGGTTTTGGGGAAAAGCCCAAAACCGCCCAAAATCGGAAAGAAAAAGGCAAAGGAGTTTAAAGGGGCTGAAGCCCAAGGGGGTTTTCCCGGGTTTTTTTTTAAAAAGTTTTAAAAAGGGGTTTTAAAAAAAACGATTTTTTAAAAAATTTTTGGGGTATGGGTGTTGGCACCAACCCTAAAACCAGGGTCAATTTTGGGAAGGAAACTTCTACTTTTTCCCAAAGGGCAACGATAACACCCAATCCCCCTGGCCCCTACCTTTTTCGGGGAAAAAGAGCTCCACAAATGGGCAAAACCCCCCCACCTGCCCCTCTTTTCCCCCCCATTTTTCCCTTTTTTTTCCCACTCCCCCCCAAAAACCTTTGCCCCCCAAAACCTGAAAAAACCCCCCCCCTAGGGGGAGCCTCCCACTGGCAGGCAAAATTTTCTCCCACGAATAATAGCCCCTGGACAGCAGAAAACACCAAAATTTTCCCTAAGCTGGACAAACCCCCCCCCATACCCCTTTTTGGGTTTCCCCTAAAGACTTTGTCCCCCCAAAAACCAAACAGGAAGTAGCCAGATATCCGAGCCCCTATTCCGCTTCCTGCCCCCTTTTTTAAATTTTTTTTTTTTAATTTAAAAACCAAAACGGAAAAAAATTTGTTAGTTTTCGTCAAACTCCCCCTTCCATTTTCCTTTGGAAACCCCCAAATATGTCCCCCCCACAGTTACCTGGCAACCCCGGGTTTGGCCGTCCACAAAAAAAAGGGGGGCGTCGGCCCCCCCCTTTTTCCTTTTTTCCCCTTTTTTTTTCCCTTGCAGGTAACTTCTCAACCTCCCCCCCCCCCCCCCCCCTTCCCCCTTCCCCCCTCTCCCCTTTGGGGGTCTGGCCGGCCTCTTTTTCCCCCTTTTTCCCCTTTTCTCTCCCCCCCCCCCCCTTTTCCTCTCTCTTTTCCCCCTCTCTGCCTTATACCCTCCTGGGCTCCCCCCCCCATCCCCTGAAAAAAATTTTTTTTTATCTTAGATCTGGGCGGTTTTTCCCTCAGGGGGAAAACCCCCCCCAAAAGGGCCTTTGGGGAACATTCCCTTCCACCTTTGGTCCCCCTTTTCCTATTGATTTCCTCCTTTCTTTAGGGGGGCGGCCCCCCACACCCCCAGCAGGCTCCCCTTTTTTAATTTTTCCCAAAACCAGAAGGGATGTCACTGGGCAGCCCCAAGGGGAGTGGAATATAAAGGATGTAAAAACTCTGCAAAGGGAAAAATTTTTAAAATTAAATCTTTTTTCCCCCCCGGGGGCCAAAAACCCCAAAGTTTTTTTCCCCTAAGAAAACCAAAAAGAACTACCGAAAACCCCCCGCTGCAAGGAAAAAAAACCCCCGGGAAAGGGCCAGCCTAGAAGTGGGGGCTTTGGGGGCTGGGTTGGGAAACCCATGTGTGGTTCCACCCCCGGGGGTCCCTTTCCCTTGAGGGCCCGGGCCGGGGGCTACACGGGAAAGGCCCAATCTCTGAAAAAGGGGGTTTTCCTTGGGCGGGGGGGGCCACCCCCTATGCCTGGTTTTTAAGGGTCCCGGCCCCCTCTGCCTTGTTTGGGTGGGGGGGGGGAACCCACGGAAACACAAAAAAAAACAAAAAAAAAAAAAACCCTCAGCCCGGACCTTTTTTGGAGCCCCTCTTTTCCCCTTTTTTCCCCCTCTCCCCCCTATGGGGCCCCAGTTATTTTGGTTTTTCGTGAGTTCACCCTCCCCCCCTTTTCCCCCCCTCCCCCCCTCCCCCCCCTCCCCCCCCCTTCCCCCATGTCCCTCTCCCTCTCTGGCTCTTATCCATAAAAAAATCCTCAACCCCTTGGAATAGTCGAATAGTCTGGTTTCCGTCCCCCCCCCCCCCCCGCCCTCCTTCCTCTCCTCCCCTATCTTTCCCCCTTTTCCTTTCCTCCCCCTTCTCCTCTCCTTCTTCTTTTCCTCCTCCTTCCCCTTCTCCTCCTCTTCCTTCTCCCCTCCTCTTTCCTTCTTCTCCTACCTCCTCCTTTTTCTTCCTCCTCCCCTCCTCTTCTTCTCATTCAGTCTTCAGCACCACACCAAGCCCATCCTGTAAGTAACATTTTTTTAAAGCAAAAAGTAAATGAAACATTTGCCAGGAGTTTTAGGAGGTTGTCAATTTGTTTCTATTCTTAAAATGAAGATTTTTGGAAAGGAAGCATGCTTGCAGAGACAGTAGCCCATAGAAAACACTGTGAAACAAGGCAAAGGCTAGGCCAGCAGTCTTCCTAGGTCAGACCCAGCTGTTCCTCCTAAGGTGTGCAAACCCTCACTCTCTGGCAGACCAGATATTTGGTAGACTGTACAGCAAATTGCTGGTGGATAAAGATGCTAAGGGAAGGAGAGACAAAAGAGCTAGCAGAGGTTCTGTAGAGGCAAAATAAATCCTGCTTTGTTGGCCAATAACTCTAGAATTTGTTCTTTTAAAACAACAACAGCATTACAGCCTTTTGGGTCAAGAAATGATAGTGGGATGGGCAGGTGGTTCAATGGTTAAGGGGCCTTAGCTCTTGAGGTCGTCTCAAGTTAAATGTCAAACCCACGTCAGGCAGACCACCGCTGTCTGTAACTTTAGTTCAAGGAGACGCGTCACAGTCCTCAAGCTTCTAAGGATGACTGCGTTTAGTGCCAAACCCAAGAGCACAAACACACCATACACACATATGTATGCATACACAGACACTTTTTTTAAACACTGAAATATTAAACGCCACGGAATAGTGGGGAATCATTACAGACCATTCTGTCTTTGCAGCTTTTTTTCCCTGTAAGTCAAGAATTTGATTTTAAAAACAAAAGTTCTAAAAACTACATTCTCAAAACTACTTAGTAAGTGGACATAGAGACATAGCCTTTGGTCCTTAGAAATTGGGAGGCTTATAAGATTTTTCATTTTAAAAATATGAGTTTTTGTTACTAAGTCTTCAGCAGACTCTGATCACTATAAGGGGAATCTGTGTTGCAACTGGCAGTATGTACCCCACATTCCAACACCGAAAACGTACACCATTAGCTCCTAGTTTTTATTTTGTTTTTTTTTTTATTTCATGTGAAATGAAGAGTTGGCTAAGTTACATTTAAGCAATTCTTTTATTGAATTTCAGTGGACTACACTCTCTTAAGGCATTTATTTTTTTAATTTGGTCTTTTTCTTGCTGGTGCTAAGAATGGAACCCATGGCCTTTGTCATTCTAGACAAGTGTCAGTTGGTGAGCTGAATTCCTAGTCTTGAGACTTGCATTTTTTTTTTTTTTACAAGAAAATGTAGGTTGCAGAGGATGGTTAGGCAGGTAAAGAGTTTTTCAGGAAAACCATGAGGACCAGACTTAATCTTCATCACAACATAAAAGCCAGGTCTTGGGAAGTGTACTTATAAACTAAAACATGGACAGGTAGAGACAAGGAGGATCATGGATACTTGCTGGCCAGCCTGGCTAGCTGATTCATTAAAATCCAGGTTCAGTGAGAAAGCCTGTCTCATAAAGAAAGGTAAAGATGATAGAGGAAGATACATGGCTTTGACCTCTGACCTCCACACCCAGGCACACATGCACACCACACACACACCTTTTTTTTTTAGTTTGTGAAAACAAAGCTCAGTGTAAGGCATAAAGAACATTTATGTTTGAGACGTCAAAGACTTGAAAAATCAATTAAATCACCCTTAAAACCTGAGATGACAAACTAGCAGAAAGGGATGCAAAACATAAGCATAGATTTAAAAATGTTATGTGAAATATGAGAGGGAGATTAAACCATTTGGCTTGTGATAGAAACACTGAACGGGAAAGGAATTGTTAGCACACCCAAGTGTACAAAGAATGTGATGGAGATGTGCCAATATCCCTTTTCCATTAGGGGAAAAACAAAAACAAAACGAGCTATGTGATGCAGACTATCTTGACCTCTCCACTCTCACGTTCTCTTCTGCCAGTCTATGGAGTTTTCTGGCATCTTGGGCTAAGGGGCCTCTAGCTTCTAGGTGGGCAGGGTCTGTCCTTTTATTAATAAGGAAGTACAGAAGTGATATTACATTCATTACTTCTTGCCGGACACAGAATTATACAACCTCACTGGGCTCTGACCAGTAGGAGGTTCTCAAGAACTCTATTCCCTCTAAAGCACTTGGAGCTTCCTGTGCAGAAAAACTGTCATATTCCAGGAATGACTTTAAACTCTTGTTAGTTGTATGAATAAGGTTACAACAAATGTGGTGCTGAGCACCCAAGGGCATGGCAGGACCTCTTTACACAAGATGCTTTGGTTGCAGTGAGCAGGAAACCGAGCTCTTTCTGTTACAAGAGCCAGTGAGTTTGAACAGAAACAGGATGTGAGGACCTACAGTGAGCAAATCAAAGCAGGACTAACACAGACATTAGGACCTTTAGATGGAGGGTTGCTGTAGCCTGAGAGCTGAGTCAGGAAAGGATGGGGAGGAGTTTGTAACAGCACAAAGGCCATGGCTGGGGGAGACCACAGGGACTTAAGCACACATCCCTCTTCACTGAACTTTGAAGTTGAGTCTCTTACTTTGTCATTGTGACAAATGTTCTGTTCTTTCACAAATGCTGCATTTCTTTTAAAAATACCAGGCATTGTCAGGAAGCTGACAATGATACCTCTGCCTGCAGTCCACATTCTGTTCTAGAGGAAGATATAGGCAAAACTGCATCAGAAATGGCATGTGAGGTCTAAGGTGTCTCCACCATGGGACAGGAACAAATACAGTACATCTCAAACCCATTCTCCTCTCCTCATCCTTCATACTTCAAGTCTCTTGAGAATAACAGTGAATTGGGGAAACCCAGATCAAAACAGTTACAAGTATATATGGATGCTTTGCATATGATAAGGAATTTCATTTCATATTAATAAGCCAAAATGGTGCTATAGTAATTTTATTCCCACACGGAGATAGGATTTTAAATGGCTACTTCTTATGCAGCATAACTATAAACCACAGATAAAGATCTAAATATAAAAACTAAAATCTCCAGCTACAAGAGAATATAGACTCTCACTTTTCCGCTTTCCCTTGCAGTGCTGAGGGCTATCCTATGGAAGGGGAATGCTCTGACACTGAATTACAGCCACAGTCATTAAAATGGCACCATGTCATTGGACTCAGACAAACTATAGGAAGCAGCTATCATAAAGCAGATAATAATTTGAAACTTTGATAAGTTTATCTGTATAGATCTAGCTAAGAACTACAACCGTTGGTCATGAATAAGCTAAAACTGGCACCACTCCTCAAGGAAATATAGTGCAAGCGTATGAAAAAGGAGAAATTTACAGGATATAAAATAAAGAAAATATATACTTGAATTGTATTTATTTTGTTAGATTACAACAAAATTCCTTGATTTCTAACTTTCTTTTCCTCCCTCCAAGCTCTTGCTCACTTTCAAGTTCATAGCTGTTTTTTTTTTATTGTTGCTACATATATGTGCATGTGTATATAAATATATTTTCATTAATAAATAAATACATCTGCTTAGTTCCTATAATATAAATTGTAAGAATGTTTTCAGGGCTGACCATTTACTATTGGATAACCAATTGGTGTGCTTCCCTGAAAAAGACCATTTCTGGGGAGCCTGGTCCTTCGGCCTGGGCGGACCTGCAGCTGGTCTGCTCCTGTGGAAACACCGGATCCTGAGACATCCTAGAGGGACACACTGCACCCAGAGCAGAGGCTGGTCTGCTCCTGTGGAAACACAGGATCCTGAGACATCCTAGAGGGACTCACTGCACCTAGAGCAGAGGCCCGCCCCTCTGGACTATAACTTCCCTTGCGCCCGGAGCCTGGTCCTTTGGCCTGGGGCGGACCTGCAGCTGGTCTGCTCCTGTGGAAACACCGGATCCTGAGACATCCTAGAGGGACTCACTGCACCTAGAGCAGAGGGTAAGACACCTTGCCCAATACCCCAAAGCCCAGAGTTACAACTGGGAGCCAGGTGGGGCTTAAGGAACTAGCAGGCACCCAAAGCCCGCCCCTCCGAACTATAACTTCCCTTGCGCCGGGAGCCTGGTTCTTTGGCCTGGGGCGGACCTGCAGCTGGTCTGCTCCTGTGGAAACACCGGATCCTGAGACATCCTAGAGGGACACACTGCACCCAGAGCAGAGGAGCAGAGGACACTTAGCGGGTCTGCGCCTGTGGAAACATCTGATCCTGAGACATCCTAAAAGACCTACTGCATCCAGAGCAGAGGGAGCTTAGGATCACAGGAACACAGAGACATCTGGAATCCGAGGAGATCTGACACAAGCAAGATAACTGGAAAGACAGACTCCAGTCAGACACAGTGAGCACAGGTAACACTAGAGCCAACCAGATGGCGAAAGGCAAGCGCAAGAACACAAGCAACAGAAACCAAAGTTACCTGACATCATCAGAACCCAGTTCTCCCACCATAGCAAGCCCTGGATACTCCATCACACAGGAAAAACAGGACTCAGAATTAAAATCACTTCTCATGATGATGATGGAGGATTTTAAGAAGGACATAAGTAACTCCATGAAAGAAATACAGGAGAACACAGGTAAACAGGTAGAAGCCCTCAAAGAGGAAACACAAAAATCCTTTAAACAATTGAAAGAGAACACAGGTAAACAGGTAGAAGCCCTTAAAGAGGAAACACAAAAATCCTTTAAAGAATTTCAAGAAAACACAATCAAACAGGTGAAGGAATTGAACAAAACCATCCAGGATCTAAAACTGGAAACAGAAACAATAAAGAAATCTCAAAGGGAGACTACTCTGGAGATAGAAAACGTAGGAAAGAGATCAGGAGTCATAGATGCAAGCATCACCAAAAGAATACAAGAGATAGAAGAGAGAATCTCATGCACAGAAGATACCATGGAAAACCTCGACACAACAGTCAAAGAAAATGCAAAATGGAAAAAGCTCCTAACACAGAACATCCAGGAAATCCAAGATGCAATCAGGAGACCAAACCTAAGGATAATAGGTATAGATGAGAGTGAAGATTCCCAATCTAAAGGGCCAGTAAATATCTTCAACAAAATTATAGAGGAAAATTTCCCCAACCTAAAGAACGAGACACTCATAAACATACAAGAAGCCTACAGAACACCAAACAGACTAGACCAGAAAAGAAATACCTCCCGTCACATAATAATCAAAACATCAAATGCACAAAACAAAGAAAAAATACTAAAAGCAGGAAGGGAAAAAGGTCAAGTAACATATAAAGGCAGACCAATAAGAATTACACCAGACTTTTCACCAGAGACTATAAAAGCCAGAAGATCCTGGTCTTCTATTATACAGACCCTAAGGGAACACAACTGCCAGCCCAGACTGCTATACCCAGCAAAACTCTCAATCACTATAGATGGAGAAACCAAGATATTCCATGACAAAAGCAAATTTGCACAATATATTCCCCCAAACCCAGCACTTCAAAGGATAATTGATGGAAAACGCCAACACAAGGAAGGAAACTACAACTGAGAAGAAGCATGGAAGTAATCTTCCAACAACCCCCCCAAAAAAGGTAGCTACACAAACATAATTCCACCTCTAATAACAAAAATAATAGGAGGCCACAATCATTTTTCCTTAATATCTTTTAACATCAATGAAACCAATTCTCCAATAAAAAGACGTAGACTATCAGACTGGATACATAAACAGGACCCAGAATTTTGCTGCATACAGAAACGTACCTCAGTGACAAAGAGAGACACTACCTCAGAGTAAAAGGATGGAAAACAATTTTCCAAGCAAATGGTCCCAGGAAACAATCTGGAGTAGCCATTCTAATATCAAATAAAATCGACTTTCAACCAAAAGTAATCAAAAAAGATAAGGAAGGACACTTCATACTCATCAAAGGAAAAATCTACCAAGATGAACTCTCAATTCTGAACATTTACGCTCCAAATGCAAGGGCACCTACATACATAAAAGAAACTTTACTAAAGCTCAAAGCACACATTGCTCCTCACACAATAATAGTGGGGGATTTTAACACCCCGCTCTCTCCAATGGACAGATCATGGAAACAGAAACTAAACAAAGACACACTGAAATTAGCAGAAGTTATGGACCAAATGGATTTAACAGTTATCTATAGAACATTTCATCCTAAAGTTAAAGAATACACCTTTTTCTCAGCACCTCATGGTACCTTCTCCAAAATAGACCATATAATTGGTCACAAAACAGTCCTCAACAGATACAAAAAGATTGAAATAATCCCCTGCATCCTATCAGATCACCACGGACTAAGGCTGGTCTTTAATAATGACAGAACCAAGGGAAAACCCACATCCATGTGGAAACTGAACAATGTTCTACTCAATGATGACTTTGTCAAGGAAGAAATAAAGAAAGAAATTAAAGACTTTCTAGAATTTAATGAAAATGAGGAAACATCATACCAGAACTTGTGGGACTCCATGAAAGCAGTGCTAAGAGGAAAACTCATAGCTCTAAATGCCTACAAAAAGAAATTGGAGAGAGCACACATTAACAACTTGACGCACACTGAAAGCTCTAGAACAAAAAGAAGCAAATACACCCAAGAGGAGTAGGCGTCAGGAAATAATCAAACTCAGGGCTGAAATCAACCAAGTAGAAACAGAAAGAACTATACAAAATATCAACAAAACCAAGAGTTGGTTTTTTGAGAAAATCAACAAGATCGATAAACCCTTAGCCAGATTAACCAGAGGGCACAGAGACAGTACCCAAATTAATAAAATCAGATCTGAAAAGGGAGACATAACAACAGAAACTGAGGAAATTCAAAAAATTATCAGATCTACTACAAAGTCCTATACTCAACAAAACTGGAAAATCTGGATGAAATGGACAATTTTCTAGACAGATACCAGGTATCAAAGTTAAATGAGGAGCAAATAAACCATCTAAACAGTCCCATAACCCCTAAAGAAATAGCAGCAGTCATTAAAAGTCTCCCCACCAAAAAAAGCCCAGGACCAGATGGTTTTAGTGGAGAATTCTATCAGACCTTCAAGGAAGACCTAATACCAATTCTCTTCAAACTATTCCACAAAATACAAACGGAAGGAACACTACCCAATTCGTTCTATGAAGCTACAATCACACTCATACCTAAACCTCACAAAGACCCAACAAAGAAAGAGAACTTCAGACCAATCTCTCTTATGAATATTGATGCAAAAATACTCAATAAAATTCTAGCAAACCGAATCCAAGAACACATCAAAAGAATCATCCATCATGATCAAGTGGGCTTTATACCAGGAATGCAGGGATGGTTCAATATTCGGAAATCCATCAATGTAATCAACTACATAAACAAACTCAAGAAAAAAACCACATGATCATCTCATTAGATGCTGAGAAAGCATCTGACAAAATTCAACATCCCTTCATGGTAAATGTCTTGGAAAGAACAGGAATTCAAGGATCATACCTAAACATAGTAAAAGCAATATACAGCAAACCAGTAGCTAACATCAAACTTAATGGAGAGAAAGTTGAAGCATTCCCACTAAAATCAGGGACTAGACAAGGCTGCCCACTCTTCCCTACCTATTCAATATAGTACTGGAAGTCCTAGCCAGAGCAATCAGACAACAAAAAGAAATCAAAGGAATACAAATAGGAAAGGAAGAAGTCAAAATATCACTATTTGCAGATGATATGATAGTATACTTCAGTGACCCCAAAAACTCCACCAGAGAACTCCTAAACCTGATAAACAACTTCAGCAAGGTGGCAGGTTATAAAATCAACTCGAACAAACCAGTAGCCTTCCTCTACATGAAAGATAAACAGGCTGAAAAAGAAATTAGGGAAATGACACCCTTCACAATAGTCACACATAATATAAAATACCTCGGGGTGAATCTAACCAAGCAAGTGAAAGATCTGTATGACAAGAACTTCAAGTCTCTGAAGAAAGAAATTGAAGAAGATCTCAGGAAATGGAAAGATCTCCCATGCTCATGGATTGGCAGGATTAATATAGTAAAAATGGCCATCTTGCCAAAAGCAATCTACAGATTCAATGCAATCCCCATTAAAATACCAACTCAATTCTTTACAGAACTAGAAAGAGAAATTCTGAAATTTATTTGGAACAACAAAAAACCCAGGATAGAGAAAACCATTCTCAACAATAAAAGAACTTCTGGAGGAATCGCCATCCCTGACCTCAAGCTTTACTACAGAGCAGTAGTGATAAAAACGGCCTGGTATTGGTACAGAGACAGGCAGGAAGATCAGTGGAATAGAGTTGAAGACCCAGAAATGAACCCACACACCTATGGTCATTTAATCTTTGACAAAGGAGCTACAACCATCCAGTGGAACAAGGACAGCATTTTCAACAAATGGTGCTGGTTCAACTGGAGGACAGCATGCAGAAAAATGCAAATCGATCCATTCCTATCTCCTTGTACAAAGCTCAAGTCCAGGTGGATAAAGGACCTTCACATAAAACCAGACACACTGAAACTAATAGAAGAAAAAGTGGGGAAGACCCTCGAATACCTAGGCACAGGGGAAAAGTTCCTGAACAGAACACCAATGGTCTATGCTCTAAGATCAAGAATTGACAAATGGGACCTCATAAAATTGCAAAGTTTCTGTAAGGCAAAGGACACGGTCAATAGGACAAAACGGCAAACAACAGATTGGGAAAAATCTTTACCAATCCCACATCCGATAGAGGACTAATATCCAATATATGCAAAGAACTCAAGAAATTAGACTCTAGGCAACCAAATAACCCTATTAAAAAATGGAGTAAGGAGCTAAACAAAGAATTCTCAACTGAGGAAAGGCGAATGGCCGAGAAGCACCTAAAGAAATGTTCAGCATCCTTGGTCATCAGGGAAATGCAAATCAAAACAACCCTGAGATTCCACTTCACACCAGTCAGAATGGCTAAAATAAAAAAATCAGGTGATAGCAGAAGCTGGCGAGGATGTGGAGAAAGAGGAACACTCCTCCATTGTTGGTGGGATTGCAAGATGGTGCAACCACTATGGAAATCAGTCTGGCGGTTCCTCAGAAAATTGGACATATCACTACCTGATGAGCCAGCTATACCACTCCTGGGTATATATCCAGAAGATGCTCTAACACATAACAGGACATATGCTCCACTATGTTCATAGCAGCATTATTTATAATAGCCAGAAACGGGAAAGAACCCAGATGCCCTTCAACAGAGGAATGGATAAAAAAAATGTGGTACATTTATACAATGGAATATTACTCACCTATTAAAAACAATGAATTTGATAAATTCATATATAAATTAATGGAACTAGAAAATATCATCCTGAGTGAAGTAACCCAATCACAAAAGAACATACATGGTATTCACTCACTGATTATTGGATTTTAGCACAGAAGCCTGAAATACCCAAGATACAACTCACAGACCACAAAAAGCTCATGAAGAATGATGACCAAGTAGGGGGGGGCTTCAGTCCTTCTTAGAAGGAGTAACAAAATACTCAAGGGTGCAAATATGGAGACACAGTGAAGGACAGAAACTGAAGAAGAGACAGACCATTCCACCTGGATATCCATCCTATGTGCAGTCACCAAAGGTAGAGGTTGATGTGGATGTCAGGATGTACATGCTGACAGGAGCCTGATATACCTGTCTCCTTAGAAGTCTGCAAGAGTCCGACATACTCAGAGGCAGAAGCCCACAGCTAACCATTAAACTGATCACAGGGTTCCCAATGGAGAAGATAGAGTGAAGGCTGAAGGAGTTGAGAGGATTCGAGACACCAAGAGGAAAGCAACAATCCCAACCAACCAGAGCCCCCAGGGTCTAAACCACAAGCCTGGGAGCGCTTAGGGAGGGACCCATCGCTCCAGCTATATATGCAAGGGAGCTATATATGAGTGGGAGAAGAGATCCTTGGTCCCATGAAGACTGGACATCGTGGGGGGGGATACTCGAGGGTGGGGAGGTGAGGTACAGGGGAGGGTGGAAGGGGGTACACCAACGTGGAGATAGGAGGAGGGGGGAAGGGATAGTGAGTTCCTGGGAGGGAGGGGGGAAATGGGGTAAGGAGAGAACATCTGAAATGTATAAAAAATTTACAATAAAAAATTTACAAAAAAAGAAAAAGACCATTTCTCCTATTCTCAGCATTCCTTGGTTCCCTGTGGTTCTTTGTCTAGAGTGAGACCTTCATGAGCTCTCCCTACCCATTTAGCATGACTACTGGTATTAAATATGACCTTATTAAGTCCTCAAGATGTCCCCCACCTCCCCAAACCCCACCTGTTGCAGATTTCCATTCGTTCTCGTGTCCATCTATCCATCTCTCCTGTCCCTCCCACACCTGACCCTGAACTCTCTATTCCTCTCCCCTCCCTTCTCCCACCCAGTTCCCTTCCTCTATCTGCCCCCTATAACTATTTTACTCCCCTTCTAAGTGAGATTCCAGCATGTTTGTTTGGCCCTTCCTTCTTGTTTAACATCTTTGAGTCTGTGAGGTATAGCATAGGTATCCTGTATTTTATAGCTAGCATCCACTTATAAGTGAGTACATACCACGCATGTCCTTTTGTGTCTGGGATACCTCACTTGAGATGATATTCTCAAGTTCCATCATTCGTCTGCAAACTTCATGATATCTTTGTTTTCAATGGCTGAATTCTATTGTGTAGATGGACCACATTTTCTTTATGCATTCTTCAGTTGATGGACATCTGCTTTGTTTCTAGTTTCTGGCTATTATGAATAAAGCTGCTATGAATATAGTTGAGCAAGTGTCCCAGTGGTATAGTCGGACATCTTTTGGGTAGATGCCCAGGAATGGGATAGCTGTGTCTTGAGATAGAACTATTCTAGTTTTCTGAGAAACTAAGGCCACACCTCTTAATAGAGCTACTCCCTATAAGCCAAGCATTCAAACACATTACACTATTGAGGCCATACCTATATGAACCACAACACTAGTCCATCCTCCTAGGACTCCTAGACCTGAAGTGGTTGTAAGAACATGCCATTGAGAGGTAGTCAAAGTACAGGCTGTAGCATTTAAGCTCCAAAAGTGTCTAAGGTAGGTCTCCTCACAGGTTTCCATCCATTGTGCTTTCCACCTTGGAAATACAACCCAACAAGACACATTTGTCCCTCTAGAAGCAAATGCATGGAGCATTTTGTATTTGCATAAAGAATGATAAGCAGATGTTTGCCCAGTTCAGAAGAAATGGGGTTTATTCACAAGACTTGACATAGTCATACTTAAAGACTTATCAGGAACACTAGGTTCTGGACAGGAGGAACTGAAGATCATCCTTCATCCCTAGTTTGTCCCTAATATTTGATGGGAAATGCTTCCCTGGCAGAGAATTTGTCTTTCTACTGAGAATATAATAATGTCCTAGAAGGAAGAGTGTTGTTTTAGAAAAACAAAATCTCAACTGTTTGGTTTTACCAATGAAGACTCAGAAGCTAGACATGGGGGTAAAAGCCTGCTAGCTCCGAGAGGCAGAGAAAGCACCCAGCTGGCCTTCCTACTTCACCATTGGCATGAAGGAAAAAGCTCCTTCCCTATCTTTCTTCAGACTCTCGTAAATACGCTTCAACTCAATGGCCCTCCTTTCTCTTTAGTTACGGTCACTCACTGTCAGCAGGTTGCTTGTTCTGCCTCTTGATGGAGGGTTGACTTTATTTCCCAGTTTGCAATCTCAGGGTTGACAGTGTGATCAAATATCCTACAACAAAAGAAGGAGTGGAATGGAGCCTGTGTTAAACCTGCTCCTGGCTGTTTTCTCTAGAACACTTTCATTGTGTTCTAGAGAAATCATCTGGCAAAGACCATAACTAGTCATTTAAGGGGCAGCAGCTTGCTTCCCTGCAAACACAGCTGCTTGCCCATAAAAGTTCCTGCCTAGTAGGTAATACCTCTTGCCCATTTTACTCTGTGCTCTTGAGGCATTTCTTCCTTTTTTTTTTTTATTTTTAAAAGATTTCTTTATTTAATGTCTATGAGTACATTGTAGCTGTCTTCAGACACACCAGAAGAGGGCATCAGGTCCCATTACAGATGGTTGTGAGCCACCATGTGGTTGTTGGGAATTGAACTCAGGACCTTTGGAAGAGCGGTCAGTGCTTGTAACTGCTGAGCTGTCTCTCCAGCCTTCGCACAAACTTTATTTTTATTGAATATTTTATTTACATTTTAGATGTTCTCCCCTTACTCCATTTACCCCTCCCTCCCAGGAACCCCTATCCCATCCTCCCTCCTCCTGCTTCTATGAGGGTGTGCCCCCCCACCCCCCCACCTTACCTCCCCACCCTCGAATTCCCCCCAACATGATGTCCAGCCTTCATGGGACCAAGGATTTTTTTCTCCCACCTATACATCCCTTGCATATATAGCTGGAGCCATGGTCCCTCCCTAAGCGCTCCCAGGCTGGTGGTTTAGACCCTGGGGGCTCTGTTTGGTTGGTATTGTTGTTCTCCTCATGGGGTCTCAAACCCTTTCAACTCCTTCAGTCTTCACTCTAACTCCTCCATTGGAAACCTCATGATCAGTTTAATGGTTAGCTCTGAGCATCTGCCTCTGAATATGTCAGACTCTTGCAGACCTCTAAGGAGATAGCTGCATCAGGCTCCTGTCAGCATGCACCTCCCGACATCCACATCAGCATCTACCTTTAGTGACTGCACATGGAATGGATACCCAGGTGGAATGGTCTGCAGACAGCCCCTACTTCAGTTTCTGTCCTGCATTTTGTATCCATATTTGTTCCTTGAGTATTTTGTTACTCCTTCTAAGAAGGACTGAAGCCCCCCCTCACTTGGTCTTCATTCTTCATGAGCTTTATGTAGTCTGTGAGTTGAATCTTGGGTATTTCAAGCTTCTGGGCTAAAATCCAATAATCAGTGAGTGAATACCATTTGTGTTCTTTTGTGATTAAGTTACTTCACTCAGGATGATATTTTCTAGTTCCATCCATTTACATAAGAATTTCTTGAATTCATTGTTTTTAATAGCTGAGTAATATTCTATTGTATAAATGTACCACATTTTTTTGTATCCATTCCTCTGTTGGAGGGCATCTGGGTTCTTTCCAGCTCCTGGCTATTATAAATAAAGCTGCTATGAACATAGTGGAGCATATGTCCTTGTTAAATGTTAGAGCATCTTCTGGGTATATGCCCAGGAGTGGTATAGCTGGGTCCTCAGTTAATGATATGTCCAATTTCTGAGGAACCGCCAGACGGTTTTCTAGAGTGGTTGCACCATCTTGCAATCCCACCAACAATAGAGGAGTGTTCCTCTTTCTCCACATCCTCACCAGCATCTACTATCAGCTAAGTTTTTGATCTTAGCCATTCTGACTGGTGTGAGATGGAATCTCAGGGTTGTTTTGATTTGCATTTCCCTGATGACTAAGGATGCTGAACATTTCTTTAGGTGCTTCTCGGCCATTTGCATTTCCTCAGTTGAGAATTCTTTGTTTAGCTCGGTATCCCATTTTTAATAGGGTTATTTGGTTGTCTAGAGTCTAATTTCTTGAGTTCTTTGTATATATTGGATGTTAGTCCTCTATCGGATGTGGGATTGGTAAAGATCTTTTCCCAATCTGTTGTTTGCCGTTTTGTCCTATTGACAGTGTCCTTTGCCTTACAGAAACTTTGCAATTTTATGAAGTACCATTTGTCAATTCTTGATCTTAGAGCACAAGCCATTGGTGTTTTGTTCAGGAATTTTTCCCCTGTGCCTAGGTATTCGAGGGTCTTCCCCACCTTCTCTTCTATTAGTTTTAGTGTGTCTGGTTTTATGTGAAGGTCCTTTATCCACTTGAACTTGAGCTTTGTACCAGGAGATAAGAATGGATCGATTTGCATTCTTCTGCATGCTGTCCTCCAGTTGAACCAGCACCATTTGTTGAAAATGCTGTCCTTGTTCCACTGGATGGTTTTAACTCCTTTGTCAAAGATTAAATGACCATAGGTGTGTGGGTTCATTTCTGGGTCTTCAACTCTATTCCACTGATCTTCCTGCCTGTCTCTGTACCAATACCATGCAGTTTTTATCACTATTGCTCTGTAGTACAGCTTGAAGTCAGGGATGGTGATTCCTCCAGAAGGTCTTTAATTGTTGAGAATAGTTTTTGCTATCCTGGGTTTTGTGATTTTCCAAATGAATTTGAGAATTTCTCTTTCTAACTCTATGAAGAATTGAGTTGGTATTTTAATGGGGATTGCATTGAATCTGTAGATTTCTATTGGCAAGATGGCCATTTTTATTATATTAATCTTGCCGATTCATGAGCATGGGAGATCTTTCCATTTCCTGAGATCTTCTTCAATTTCTTTCTTCAGAGACTTGAAGTTCTTGTCATACAGATCTTTCACTTGCTTGGTTAGACTCACACCGACGTATTTTATATTATTTGTGAGTATTGTGAAGAGTGTCATTTCCCTAAATTCTTTTTCAACCTATTTATCTTTCACATAGAGGAAGGCTACTGATTTGTTTGAGTTGATTTTATAACCCACTACCTTGCTGAAGTTGCTAATCAGGTTTAGGAGTTCTCTGGTGGAAGTTCCAGGGTCACTTAAGTATACAATCATATCATCTGCAAATAGTGATATTTTGATTTCTTCTTTTCCTTTTTGTATTCCTTTGACTTCTTTTTGTTGTCTAATTTCTCTGGCTAGGACTTCCAGTACTATATTGAATAGGTAAGAAGAAAGTGGGCAGCCTTGTCTAGTCCCTGATCTTAGTAGGACTGCTTCAACTTTCTCTCCATTTAGTTTGATGTTGGCTACTGGTTTGCTGTATATTCCTTTTACTATGTTTAGGTATGGGCCTTGAATTCCTGTTCTTTCCAAGACTTTTACCATGAAGGGATGTTGAATTTTGTCAAATGCTTTCTCAGCATCTAGTGATATGATCATGTGGTTTCTTTCTTTGAGTTTGTTTATATAGTGGATTATATTGATGGATTCCGAATATTGAACCATCCCTACATTCCTGGGATAAAGCCCACTTGATCATGATGGATGATTGTTTTGATGTGTTCTTGGATTTGGTTTGCTAGATTTTTTTAAGCATTTTGCATAAATATTCATAAGGGAGATTGGTCTGAAGTTCTCTTTCTTTGTTGGGCCTTTGTGAGGTTTAGGTATGAGTGTGATTGTAGCTTCATAGAACGAATTGGGTAGTGTTTCTTCCGTTTGTATTTTGTGGAATAGTTTGAAGAGAATTGGTATTAGATCTTCCTTGAAGGTCTGATAGAATTCTGCACTAAAACCATCTGGTCCTGGGCTTTTTTTGGTGGGGAGACTTTTAATGACTGCTGCTATTTCTTTAGGGGTTATGGGACTGTTTAGATGGTTTATTTGCTCCTGATTTAACTTTGGTACCTGGTATATGTCTAGAAAATTGTCCATTTCATCCAAATTTTCCAGTTTTGTTGAGTATAGGCCTTTGTAGTAAGACCTGATGATTTTTTGAATTTCCTCAGTTTTTGTTGTTATGTCTCCCATTTCAGATCTGATTTTATTAATTTGGATACTGTCTCTGTGCCCACTGGTTAATCTGGCTAAGGGTTTATCTATCTTGTTGATTTTCTCAAAGAACCAACTCCTGGTTTTGTTGATATTTTGTATAGTTCTTTCTGTTTCTACTTGGTTGATTTTAGCCCTGAGTTTGATTATTTCCTGCGGTCTACTCCTCTTGGGTGTATTTGCTTCTTTTTGTTCTAGAACTTTCAGGTGTGCTTTTTTGTAGGCACTTAGAGCTATGAGTTTTCCTCTTAGCACTGCTTTCATGGAGTCCCACTAGTTTTGGTATGATGTGTCCATATTTTCATTAAATTCTAAAAAGTCTTTAATTTCTTTATTTCTTCCTTGACAAAGTCATCATTGAGTAGAGCATTGTTCAGTTTCCACATGCATGTGGGTTTTCCATTGGTTTTGTCATTATTAAAGACCAGCCTTAGTCCGTGGTGATCTGATAGGATGCAAGGGATTATTTCAATCTTTCTGTATCTGTATAGGCCTGTTTTGTGACTAATTATATGGTGTATTTTGGAGAAGGTACCATGAGGTGCTGAGAAAAATGTATATTCTTTTGCTTTAGGATGAAATGTTCTATAGATATCTGTTAAATCCATTTGGTTCATAACTTCTGTTAATTTCAGTGTGTCTTTGTTTAGTTTCTGTTTCCATGATCTGTCCATTACAGAGAGCGGGGTGTTAAAACCCCCCACTATTATTGTGTGAGATGCAATGTGTGGTTTGAGCTTTAGTAAAGTTTCTTTTATGTATGTCGGTACCCTTGCATTTGGAGCATAGATGTTCAGAATTGAGAGTTCATCTTGGTAGATTTTTCCTTTGATGAGTATGAAGTGTCCTTCCTTATCTTTTTTGATTACTTTTGGTTGAAAGTCGATTTTATTCGATATTAGAATGGCTACTCCAGATTGTTTCCTGGGACCATTTGCTTGGAAAATTGTTTTCCATCCTTTTACTCTGAGGTAGTGTCTCTCTTTGTCACTGAGGTACGTTTCCTGTATGCAGCAAAATTCTGGGTCCTGTTTATGTATCCAGTCTGATAGTCTACGTCTTTTTATTGGAGAATTGGTTTCATTGATGTTAAAAGATATTAAGGAAAAATGATTGTGGCCTCCTATTATTTTTGTTATTAGAAGTGGCATTATGTTTATGTAACTATGTTCTTTTGGGGTTGTTGGAAGATTACTTCCTTGCTTTTTCTAGGTTGTAGTTTCCTTCCTTGTGTTGGCATTTTCCATCAATTATCCTTTGAAGTGCTGGGTTTAGGGGAAGATATTGTGCAAATTTGCTTTTGTCATGGAATATCTTGATTTCTCCATCTATAGTGATTGAGAATTTTGCTGGATATAGTAGTCTGGGCTGGCATTTGTGTTCCCTTAGGGCTGGTATGATATCAATCCAGGCTCTTCTGGCTTTTATAGTCTCTGGTGAGAAGTCTGGTGTAATTCTTATAGGTCTGCCTTTATATGTTACTTGACCCTTTTCCCTTACTCCTTTTAGTATTCTTTCTTTGTTTTGTGCATTTGATGTTTTGATTATTATGTGACGGGAGGTATTTCTTTTTTTGGTCTAGTCTGTTTGGTGTTCTGTAGGCTTCTTGTATGTTTATGGGCATCTCGTTCTTTAGGTTAGGGAAATTTTCCTCTATAATTTTGGTGAAGATATTTACTGGCCCATTCAATTGGGAATCTTCACTCTCATCTATACCTATTATCCTAAGGTTTGGTCTTCTCATTGTGTCTTGAATTTCCTGGATGTTCTGGGTTAGGAGCTTTTTGCATTTTGCATTTTCTTTGACAGTTGTGTCAATGTTTTCCATGGTATCTTCTGCACATGAGATTCTCTCTTCTATCTCTTGTATTCTGTTGATGATGCTTTCATCTATCACTCCTGATCTCTTTCTTAGGATTTCTATCTCCAGGGTTGTTTCCCTTTGAGATTCCTTTATTGTTTCTATTTCCATTTTTAGATCCTGGATGGTTTTGTTCAATTCCTTCACTTGTTTAGTTGTATTTTCTTGCAATTCTTTAAGGGATTTTTGTGTTTCCTCTTTAAGGGCTTCTACCTGTTTACCTGTGTTCTCCTGTACTTCTTTAAGCGAGTTACTTATGTCTTTCTTAAAACCCTCTATTATCATCATGAGACGTGATTTTAATTCTGAATCCCGTTTTTCCTGTTTGATGGGGTATCCAGGCTTGCTATGGTGGGAAAACTGGCTTCTGATGATGCCAAGTAACTTTGGTTTCTACTGCTTGTGTTCTTGCGCTTGCCTTTTGTCATCTGGTTGATTCTAGTGTTACCTATGCTCACTGTCTCTGACTGGAGTCTGTCTTTCCAGTTATCTTGCTTGTGTCAGAACTCCTCAGAGTCCAGATTTCTCTGTGTTCCTGTGATCCTAAGCTCCTGGGTGGAAGAACTCCTGGGACTCAGGCCACCTCGGGGATTCTGAAATCCTGCTGCTCTGAGTGCAGCAGCTCCTCTAGGATGGCTCAGGATAAGGTGTCTCCACAGGAACAGACCAGCTAGGTGTCCTCTGCTCTGAGTGCAGTGGCTCCTCTAGGAGGACTCAGGATCAGGTGTCTCCACAGGAGGAGACAAGCTCAGTGTCTTCCCCAGCCAAAATGTCTTGAGGCATTTCTAACAGAAGTCTTAATTTTTAATCTAGTACTGAAAGGGAATCTGCTTTCTGCAGTCCTGAGTGCGAAGAGGAAACTGTATGTGCTGATGTGAGACTGGTCTATGATCACCAAAATCTCCTAATTTCTACTTTGTTTTTCTTTAATTCAAAATTTTATGAAACTGCATTGCATATGGCCATTTTCATGGAAGAGTATAATGTACTCCAGTTCTTAAAGAACACACAATCGTGACTTTAATTACTAACAAGGTAGGTAGAAGGGGTGTTCCAAGTTAAATAACCCTCTTCAATGATGGACCAGCATGACTCCATCTTCAAATTCGAAGCCATCTTGTCCTAAGGTCAAAATAAGCTTGTTCCTATTTGACTATGTTTTGACATATTTTCTAGAATTTGACTTATTCTATGTCCCATATGTTGCCTTCCACCCTGATATGATGTTCTGTCAGATAATCTTGAGACATTCTACCAAGTTTTTATGTAACCAAAAACCCTTGGAACCTGCCCCTACCCATGCAGTTTTGGGGGGCAATATCAATTTCACTTTCCCCTATGTTCAATGCTATTTTTTCAAATCCTGCTTTAAGAGGATTATCCTATATGACAGAAAGTAAAGAGCTTGCTTAATTTAGATAATGGTCCTTACCCTTCTTTGGTGGAATTAGCACCCAAATCCAGACTCCATTCCCTGGGAGATCTAGGAGATCAGTCTTTGAACTAGACATTTGACTCCTTGTGTCCAAGGTACCTATTTAAGTTAGGATACCTATGTCCAATTCTTTTCTTTTCTTTTTTCTTTTTTTCTTTGAGATAGGGTTTCTCTGTGTAGCCTTGGCTGTCCTGGAACTCACTCTGTAGATCTGGCTGTCCTGGAACTCAGAAATCTCCCTGTCTCTGCCTCCAAAATGCTAGGATTAAAGGTGTGCACCACCACTGCCCGGCTTCCAATTCTTTTCAAGGTGTGTTTAAAGTTCAATTAAGGGACAAGGGAGAGGGTAGGTAGGGAATCAAGCTCTTATTCCCCTTGGGACCTTCTCTTTGTTCCCACAATCCTACAAGATTTCTACAAGGACAATGTAGCAGGTCCCGTCTTAGCATGGCCATGCCTCAGTGACCAGACTGGAAGAGTCCTGAGCTTAACTGTCCTAGATCCAACCAATCAGTCCTAGTCACTAGGGTCATTGTCCTTCTGACCTGAAGATACTCAAGCAATATCTAAGCCAAACAACTTCTTCAACCTGACTCTAACACAACATTCTTACAGGTCAGGTATTCACATGGCAAAGCAATGAAAAGTAGCTCAGATTTGAGGGAAAGAGTAGGGTGCAGAGTGAGATCTAGTAACTTCCCAGGTGTTGTCTTGTGCAGTGAAATCTCAGGAAAAAGATCATAGCTGACTCTCCCAGTTCCTGAGCACTGTTTTACAAACCTGCTTCCTTTGATGCTCGACAAATGCAGTGATGCCTATCATTCAGGTTCCTTCTGTCTTTCCTTCTGTCCTTCTTTTCTTCTTTCCTTCCTTATTCCTTTGCCTCACAAAATATTCCAGTCTGTCCCAGAACTCACTGTGTAAATCAGGCTGATCTGGAACTCACAGAGATCCACCTGCCTGAGTGAACATGCCTAACTCAGATCCATTTCCTACAGGGGCTAGACTTAGTGGAAGACCAACAGTTGAATTAAGAATTAGAAAATACCAAGCTCTTCCAAGATTGGAAGTGCATAAAGGCCACACTCTCAAAGCCAGGAGGCTGGGTTTTCTGTGACTGGGCCAGCATTGCCATAATCATCCACTCCAGAGGTTGTTGAACCACCCCAGGTAAGTTAAGTTGTATAGCACAAATTTGGGATCTGGAAACTGCTAAAATAAAAAAATTCCCTTGATGAAATGTGCCAGTTCGTACTTGTAATCCCTACTCTACAGAGGTAAAGAAAAGCAAATCTGAGTACAAGATCAGCCTAATGTACATAGAGCTCCAGAATAACCCAGACTACACAGAAATCTGTCTCAAACCCAAACATCAAAGATACCCCTGGCATATTGTATGCACCTGAAGGAGGCAAAAGGTGAGGGTTTCCCTGGACAAAGGCTACATTTGACTTTGGAGGGTTGGAGACTCAGTATAGCATGAATGATCTTGCCTGACATGCACAAGACCCATGTTCTATGGTAAATCCAGGTTGGAGGAAGCAAAGCAAGGTCAAAGTGGCAGAGGATCCCCTAGATTAATCTGAACAGAAGGGTCTGGGTAGCTCCATAGAAGTCCATGATAATTCAGAAAGAGTTTTCCCAAATTCTCAAAGTTGCTGCCCGTGTGCAATCTATGACTCAACACACATGAGCATCGGGATGGCCACCAAGGTCCCCAGGAGCACTCCTTCTGAAGAGAGAGAACCACAGTTAGCCCTATGACCAATACATCCACTCCACCCCTCATCTTTTCCCTAGGGCTGATGGGAACAAGCAAAAGAAACTTGTCCTAAGTACTGCCATTTTGTTTTCAGTTTCCATTTTAATCATAGGGTTCAAGTTCCCAGGCCCTGAGGCATCTGGGGACTTCGCAGTAGCTGACTAGTTTCTGATATTCATATTTTCTTCCCCAAAACATAACGACTGTTTCTAATCACAAAAGAACAAATGGATTTGATTGGTTGGGCTATAAAACCTACATTCTATATCAGTTCACATAGTTCAACCACAAAAGGAAAGCCCCTATCTCTAAATCTTGATTGATGGGATAATGTAATTGTAACAGAAACGTGTGGTTTTCAAGCTTAAAGGCTCTGTACCATCCAGGCTGGGTGTGGGAGCTGAGTCACAGTTCAGCTCCCACGTCTCTTATCTGCCCTGATCAACCAGTAGTGGCTTAACTGTAATAAATTTTTGTCACATGCATTGCCCTGGTGTTTGAGTTGTGTTGGATTCCATACCTTGACCATCTCAAGAACAAACATGACATATGAATTTCCAGGTGTCTAATACTTTGCTCCTCTGTATCTTTGTTTTTGTCATCTACATCTCCTGAGGACACTTGTGGCTCCCTTGAACTCTCACTCTGGAAGACCTCTGTGCCTCTCTTCATTGCACAGTTCATTCCGGGGTGGTATCTCAGGCACTCCCAGCTCTCAAATATACAGGGTAGGTAGTATGGTTCCCAATCAACAATCCAGTCATCCTCGTAGCAGTAGCTTGGCTTTGTGCAGAAACAATGTAGTCAGAACTTGGAATATCATAAACTCAAGGCTGGCAAGATGTGTGGACTCTGCAGTGCCTGCTCAGCAGAATCTCCTGTTTTTCCATAAAACAGGGACCGGACTGTTCCATCACATTGGCTTCATCAGTACAATGCTGAGGGCAACTCCTTGACCTCTTGACTCAATTTATCAGTTACTGAATTGTTGGTGTCTGAGAATCACCACATGAACCACTCAAACATTAATCTCTTTCAAATAGGGATGGTTTATTGACCACCACACCTCAAGAGTGAACAATCAGGACGACATTCTAGGCTCAAGAGCTGAACTGTGACCCCAAGTCAAGGTCCTATGAGGCGTTATAAGCCTGAGATCTACAAACATCTGTGCCAAGTTATTTCATCAATCAGAATTTAGGGATGGGGGGGTTCCTTAGATATACATCTTTGTTGTACACTTATCCTTCTCCCATTAGTTGGGGTATTCAACTGCGGCAGGGGACTTGCCTTGTCTAGCATTCATGTCTTAATTTGTCAACCATGATAGAACTTGTCTAACATTCATGTCTTAACTTGCCAACCAGGACATTACATACAATACATTTCTTTTTCTGTCAAGTAGGATGTCAGTTCCCAGAAAGGTCTTGGGAACATAAACTTTACTTGACCCCTAATCAAAATGGAAGTCTTATTCTAAATAGATGCAGGTATCTATTTATGTTGGGGTTCGTCCAGAGATAGCTTATGAAGGCAAATACCACAAAAGGTTATACAGAGGTGCAAGAAGTGCTGCTGGGTGATTGGCTCTGGTTCAAGCTTATTATAAGTAACTATACCAAGGAATTCTACTGACTTTTATCGTGATTGGTTTCCAAGTGGCCCAGAACATAACAGAATATATAATCAACTTGGGCATGAGAAAGTTTTCTAGTAACAGCAGAAATATCATATGAGAAAGTTTCCTTATAATATTAGGAAGAGAACAAAATAGCAGGCTAGCCAGGTAACAATTACCTAGACCTTAACATTTTACCTAGACATTAAAATTTTATCTAGGCCTTAATATTTTACCTAGACCTTAACATTAGTTATACTCTGACTTCTTGGCCTCTCCCAACCAGGAGACTGCAGAAAGCTGGGTTATAAACCTACAATCCCAGCAGTTATTTGCATATGATTGACCCCTGACTAGACATGGATAAATTTGAAGTCCTGTGGAATCACAGTCAGGGAGTGTGGACAGTACCTGTGGTCCAAACCACTTCACATCTGGCTTTAGCCTGTTTGACTCCTTCACCTGGAGTGGCCTGGTGTACAGAGCCAGGGATCCCTGCAGATCTAAAGGACCCTGGTAAAATGGAGGATCTTCCTGACTGAACTCTTGAGACAAAACTAAAAAACCCTTCAGCTGACAGCAGGAGTCCTCTGTGAAAAGGAACAGTATAGGCTCAGGATACCTTGAGACCAATTTCTCAGCACAGAGGAGATTTGTTTGTCCCAGAGGAACCAAGGGCAGGGAATAAGGGACAAAGGCAGGAGATAGAGGAGAAAGGAGAAAGGGAAAGGGACAAGAGAGAAGGGAACAAGGTACTGTGCAGGGGAGGGAGGAGACAAAGGCCTGCCTCTGGAAAGAGGGGAGACAGAAGTGACCAATAGAAAAATAGCAGTTTATAGAGTGAAAGAGGGCAACCTGTGTTAGAATGAAGTGTTTGATTTTAGTCAGGCATATAAATTAGGTGAGCCGAAGGGAGCTTTTGATTGGTGGACATCAATACTTCGATATCTGGACCTTGGTAGTCAGCCTCAGGAGGAGGAAGTGGCCAAATAAAGGAATACATCTTGATAACTAGCTTTATGAATCTAATCTAATAGTTTTTAGCAAGGCAGAGGGAATGGGGGAGAAGGTCTAGGCCTGCCAGAACTATGTTTGCCATGGCTGCATTGATGGGTGCAATTTAAACACGGTTGGTTTGGGTCCCTTCATTTGCACCATTCGCAGAGAGAAATGTGTCCACCAAGCCAGCAGCTACCAGAAAACCTCTGCTCTAGAGATCCTGGCAGAGTCTGGCTCAGGGAATCTTCAAGTGAAAGTGTGAGAAGAAACTTCAGGCTAGGTTTCCCTATTTGCCCCAGGCAGGGGGGCCTACAACCAGAACTGTAGCCACACCAAAAAAAAAAAAAAAATTCAGAATCAACTCCAGAAACAGTGACATCAACCAGTGTCCTCTGGCTCAAAACAGGGGTGAAAATGGTCCATGAAAAAGCAGTGCTTCTTCCTTTGACAATACAAGTACCTAGAGACTCTGTCCCCAACATCTGTTACGTTGTCTCAGCTTTCTTCCATCAGTGTTTGGAGGGCAGAGGTAAAGAATTTCTGATCCAGGTGGGAGGAATTCATCAACGTTAACCCCATTATGGGATATCTAGGTAGGTTCCCTCACTCATCTGCTGTGGACAGGACTGTAAAGAACACTGATGTGCAAGTATCTCTAGGGCATGTTGACTTGAAGTCTTTGAGGTAAATACCAAAACAGGTAAGCTGAGACCCATGGAATGTTTTTATTGTTGTAGTTGTTGTTGGTGGTGGTTTTCCTTTAGATCCTCTGTCTTGTCCTCCATAGAGGCCAGAATGGTTTACTTTCCCACCAACAGTCTGCAATAGTTCCCTCTTCTCCATCCCCACCCCCTCACAGCCTCTCCAGCATTGGCTGTGCTTTGCTTTCTTGAGAACCACCATTGCCATTCTGACTGGATGAGATGGAATCTCAGAGTAGTGCTAGTGCCTTCCTCAACTGGCCAGCAAGGATGACAAACACCTCCCCCATGCAGATTGGCATTTGCACTTCAGCCTCTGAGTCAAAGGTTTTCAGTTTTATGATGTTCCACTTGCTAGTTGGTGAAATTATTTCCTATTCAGGAAGTGCTTGGCCATGAGATTTTGTTTGTTTTGGGTTTTTTGGTTGTTGTTTTAGTTTTCTTGTTGTTATTGTTTGGTGGGGTTGATTTTTGTTTTGTCTGTCAGCTTTTGGAACCTCAGGTATCACAGGAAGAATGGATCCCTGTGAGCTGGTATCCACAGAGGATGACAGAAAGAGTTGTTTTAGTGACCATGCAGTTTTCCAAGGAGAGTAGGTGATTGGCCTGGACATTGCAGTCACCAGCCTCTAACAATGAAAGTAGAGTGCTGGGATGACAGGTGTGCCCCACCTCACCCGGATCTCCTCTGTAAATAACATTGTAAAGGCGGTTACCAGTGCATTTTTCTTTTCAATGAAGGCAGTGGGTAAGTGACATAGCTAAACTTTTTGTTTTGGAGTTTAACTTTTTGAGCAATACTTGACCTTAGGACTAATTTTTTTAGTAAACATTGATTTTTTTTATTTATTTATTTATTTATTTATTTTTATTTACAAGTACTGTTAACCCTTCAACACCAAGGTATGATTAGAAGCCATACTTTTGGTGTGATTTTCGCAGTCGGGTAATGGTTTTTACTGTTTAATTGTTTTACTCTTTTACAATATAGAAAACAAAATAGCCTCATTTCCTTGAAAACTAAGGGGGCTGGGTCTCAAAAGTGATCAGACCCCTCCAGAAGCCTAGAGAAGTTAAGCGTTGGAGTCCTAGCCTGGCAAGTGCCTAGAAACTGTTTTTCTTCAAAGAGTGGACTTTATATATAGAGGACCGACTTTTCTTGAAAATTAAAGTTTTATTCAAAGGTTGGCCTCTAATTTAAAAATGGAAAGGTTTGACTTTTATTTAAAATTTGGACTATTCTTACAGCTTTTGATAAATGCCTAACATTTTCTTTATGAGTTACCGCTTAGACCTCAATTGAAAGGGTTGACTTCCCATTAAAACTACTGACTCTTAAGGAAATGACACATTTTTATGTGGAAGTTGCTCTGTTATTTAAAGGAATGCTCCGTATGACAGCCTGACCCGTTATGAAAACAACCTGCTTCTTGATCACAGTGTGAACTTTTTATCAACACGATGGAATCTTTGCTTAAAAGACTACGTGTTATGAAATAGTTTTAAATTTAATTTACTTTACTTAAATTTAATCAAATTAAATTTAATTTGCTTGTTTTTTTACAGGATGTACTTTTATCAAACAGAATGTATTTTTATATATAAAACTGGCTTTTTGTGAAAACGGTGCCCTCTTTAAGGTGGCATTGAATTAAAAGAACTGACTCTACATTGCAAAGGCAGATATCTTATGAAACGGTTGAACATTTTATTTACATCTATGGGGCAACAAAAAGGCTGAGTGAACTTTTGGGAATTTTTCAAATTATTTTATTGTTTCCTTTTATATATATATGGCTGGCTGTTTTACACAAACAAGCATGCACACACACATATTACACATGCCTTCATTATATATGCATATATACACCATAATATAATATAATGAATTGTAACATAACCAACTATAAGGAAAAAATAAAATGTTGAAATGAATTGATGAAAAGAAGCTAAAGAGAATGATCAAATGAGATAATTAAAAAACATTAAAACGACATGAGAATTTTATGACATTAAGAAAGGAAATGAAAGAGGCAGGTGGATTTCTGAGTTCGAGGCCATCCTGGTCTACAGAGTGAGTTCCAGGACAGCCAGGGCTACACAGAAAAACCTGCCTCGAAAAAACTAAAAAAAAAAAAAAAAAAAAAAAAAGAAAGGAAATGAAACTGTGAACTGAAAGCTAATGGAAGACGGTAAGGAGAGAAAATAGGTTGAAATGTCATGAAACTTAAAAAATAATATGATATAAAGTGATAGAGTGAAAGAAAGATAAAATTAAAATTGAAAATAAATTTGATTGGGACTGATGAGATGGCTCGGCAGTTAAGATCACCAACTGCTCTTCAGGAGGTCATGAGTTCAAATCCCAACAACCACATGGTGGCTCACAACCATCCATAATGAGATCTGATGTCCTCATATGGGTGTCCGAAGACAGCTACAGTATGTAATTTAGGCCAGGGCAAGCAGGGCCTGAGCTAGCAGGGCTGAGAGCAAGGGAGCCCTGGGGGGTTGGGGACACAGAGAGGGCAGGGAGAGAGCAAGAGGGAGAAGGGAAGGGGGGGAAAAAGAAAACAGATTTTAATTGATTCAATTAAATATGATAGAATGAAATAAAATTATTTGAATAATGAAATGGTAGTGAAAGCAAATGATAAAAAACAATTGTGAAATAGATTTTAAATCATGAGATGAGTTGAATTGAAATGTAATGTCATTTAGTGATGCGAAATGTAATTTAATTAAGGACAATAATAAAGGTAATTAACGACAAGAAAGATCCAGGGAAATGAAATGCAGTGACTATGAAAAGAAATCATGTATCCAAATGAGCTGATAAAACAAGAAATGATAAGATGGTGATAAGTGAGATGTAACATAGTGAGGGACATAAATTATATCAAAATTAGTATTAAAGTGACAGAAAACAAAAGGAAATGGTGTTATAAAATACAGGATGAAATATAGTGTGATAAGGGAAATTAAGAAAGGAAAG
>JAJTUV010004021.1:0-64155 GCA_021653895.1 Mastomys natalensis | reverse complement strand
TGCTAGCTGGGTATTTTACTCTACAGCTGTAGCTGCAGCCCTTTTCTTTGTAAAAAGTATTCTGAGACAAGATTTTGCTTGGTTGTTTACACAGGCTGGACTTGAATTCACTCTTTCCATTTTACAAACTTATTCCATATAATGTATATTCATGATTAACACATGACTACATATATTATTCATATGTATGTGTGAGTTCATGTGTGTGTGTGTTGTGTGTGTGTGTGTGTGTGTCCAAATTCTTGCATTTGGTAATATATTAGTTACTCTTCTATTGCTGTCATAAGACACTAGGACCAAGGCAACTTTCAGAAGAAAGTTTTTTGGTACATATGGTTTTAGAGGGTTAATGTCATGATGAGGGAGTGGTCAGGGTTCTAAGCAGCTGGAGGAACAGCTAAGAGCTGATATTGTGAACCACATGCAGAAGACAGGGAATATACTGGGAATTGCATGAGTTTTTTGAAACCTCAATTCTTTCCCTAGTGAAAACACTTCTTCAACAAGGCTGCACTTTTGAATCCTTCCCTAACAGTCCCACCAACTGCAGACCAAGTATTCAAATATGTGAGCCTATGTGGGTCATTTCATTCAGACCACACAGGTTGTGTACATGAATATGCATAGGAATCATCATCATGGATTGAATGATTTAAATATGAGAGTAATCTTTTTTGGGTAAGTATTGGTGACCAAAAATTAAAATATTTGTTAATTGGATTTGAATATCAACTCATATGGTAGGAAATGTCTTTTCTTGAGACCATTGGCTGATTCTTCCTGTGCCCGAAATGTCAAACTCACCCAACGCCATAGTAGAGGATGGGCTAATAAATCTCTAACCAAGGGCCCTACTAATATCCATATAGCTTGCTATATGCTCCTCTTTCCATCCTTCTCTCAAGAGTCAACGTATGCTGAGTCCTGAAAGGTGTGTGAAGATTCTGATCATGCTAGAAATATATACAGATGGTACCTGATTCTATTACCACCCCTGGGTGTCCTTTCTGTTGATAATTCCTTCTCTTTATTATTAAGCCTAAAATAGAACATATTTTGTCTTTTTTTCTAGGGAGAGATGTCCCAGTCTCTCCTTTTCCTCCAGTCCTGTTCAAGGACCTGTATTCAGTGTTGAAATGGAGACTAATGGACAAATACTGTACTGCGCAGTAATGCAATCAATAAACACATTTGTCCATTGGTTACTTGAAATGCCGTTAGTATTGTATAGATTAGGCACTGAGTACTTAATTTTGACTAATTTATACTCAAGTTTAATGATTATATGCTTCTCTTATCTCCAATGGTGAATACAGGGAAGAAGGAAAAAATGAAGGAGGTCATAAGCCTCTTTGTTCTTTAGCCCATGCAAAACCACTATGCCTGGAAGCATGGGGATACAAGTCTCTCTGTCATTTAATTCTATAGCTATCTTCCTCTCTGCCTTTTCCATCCATCTCTCAAATGTCAATTCATATACCATAAAATAAATTGCTTTAAACTACACATTTTGTTGGTTCTTGTTCCATCAATAAGTTGCCTAATTATTACTGTATAATACTAGACATTTTCATGAAGCTGAAATGAAATTTCTCACCTACTAAGCAGTTGATCCTCTCTGACTTCTTTCAGTTTTTGAGCAAAAACTCATCTATTTTCTGACATATTTTAGTTACTTACTGGAGCTGCTGTGATTAGAAACCCTAACAAAAAACAGCTTAATGGAGAAGGGATTTATTTTAGCTTACTGTTTCTATGGGATGCAGTCCATCATGGTAACAGTTAGGGAAGATATGGTAACAAGAGCAGGAGGCCAGTTGTCTATATTGGGTCTGCAAACAGAAAGCAAAGAATGAACAGAATGTAAGCTAGGCTGTAAAACTACAAATTTTACCTCCAGTGACCCACTTCCTCTAAATGTTCAAAGATCCATGTCTTTGAATGAAAGAGGGACACTAAGTGAAAGAGGGACATTTCACACTGATAGCACAAGTCCTGGTGAATCAGCCCACCTTGGATGTTTCATAAACAAAACTGTGTAACATTTTGTCTATTTCTTGTGAGATTCTTACTTATTTAATGTTTCCATGATCCTCTCATGTAGTAGTGCCTTGCAGCATATTTCTCTGACTGAATCATTTTCTGTTTTGAGTGCCCACTCATTGGTCCATTTACATTAGAATCACATCTAGTGTTGGTTCTTAGGAATAATTCCCATAATAATAACATGTATAAGTTTTCATATAAAAATGTTTACTTGAGATTACATCTAAGAGTGAGAGCACTGGATTAAATGTTAATTTTATCCTGGACATTTTAAGGAACCAGTAAGTTTCTTTGAATAGGCCCTAATCATTATTCATTTTTATCAGCTGTTGATGAAGACTAATGTCTTCCTCATCCATGTCAAGACTTACTTCTCTATCATTTGCTTATTTTTTTGAAAATGTATCTTGCTTCATTGTTCAAAATGGCAAGATGACTGAAGAATCCTGCTGCCTCAGCCTCCTGAGTAGCTGGGACTATAGGAGAGCACCACCAAGCCCATCTTACAGTTTTTCCAGTTGTCATCATAGACCTTGCAAAGTGATAGCTCATTGTGGTTAGTTTACATTTTCCTAATGACTTACAAAATGAAATAGTTATTCTTATTAAAATATTTATTATTGCTTAAAAATGAGTTTCTATTTTAGTTTAGTTGTTGTGTCTCTGTGTGTGGTATACATGTATATGTTTATTTTATTTCTTTGTGTATGGATTACTAATGATTGTAGATACAGGTGTGTATATGGAGAGGCCTGTGGTTGTTGTCAGGAGTCTTTCTTAGTTGATCTCTACTATTTTCACTAAGGTAAAGTCTCTCAATTGAACTTGTTATCTAACAATATTTATAGACTTGCTATTATTATCTGGACTGCCAACGGAAGGTACTGCTCACATTTTGGGTTGGTTTTCCTTCTTCAAATAGTCTGATCGAGAAACTCTTTCATAGGAGTGCCCAGTGGCTTCTATTTTAATTGATTTCAGATCCAATCAGGTTGACAATTGTAGGGTTAATGGGTCCCCAGTCTGCTCCTCCACAGGGCTCGGCCACTGGGGAGGCAGAAGGGAAGTTGACCTCGCTTACTCCACACTGTAACTGGGTAGGTGTCAGGCTGTGGGGAAGCCACAGGATAGCTCTCTGTGGGTGGGGGAGCACAGTCTGAGGCATGGGACAGCTGGAGCTGGCTCGGGAGTTCCTGGGCCTGTGATGAGGCCAAGGCCATCTGGTTCTCAGGCTCTAGGACACCCAGGTGATGCTTGAAGCCGCAGAAAAGCTGAGAACTGACTGGGAGGCCACTGGCTAGATCTAGCCTGGGCTGATGGGAAAAAGAGGGGGAGAGCTCTGGATGGATCCCTTGGAGGAGAGTCCTTGGTTTGGTGGCAGCCATGGCTGGGAGCAGAGAGGAGCCTTCTACAGGAGATTAGACAGAGGCTCTGTAGCGAAGAAAGTCCTTTCCATGGCTCCCCATGGTGGATCCCGATGAAGAGAGGTAGTCCATGGTTTTAAGACATTTATTTTCATGGTGGGTAAGTGAATGATTAAAACCGTACCCCACTTCTCAGGGTGGGCCTGAGGTTAAATACCTTTTGCAGGGAGGAGTGTCTGGGAAGGAAAGTTTATTGACTAAGCTTCCAGACCTTTAAGTACCTTATTAAAATGGAGATCTGTCATGGCCACAGGTCATGTCCTCTACCTGTGGAGGGGTTCAGAGCATTGTCTTACGTGACTGATGGCCACAAAGCTGTGGAAGGCTGCAGCATCATTCCAGGAACCTGGTGCCTGGGAATCAAGTGAAACAACTACCATCCCTTTAGGGTCGCCAGGGTTTCTAGTCAGCTCAATCAAGAACCAGGCCACCTTTCACGGTCCTACAGACAATCAGAATAGTGATTATAGTTTATATACCCAGAAGTTGAGTTACTGGGTTATCAATTAGTTCTCTATTTGGTTTATTTACAGACATCTATTGTGTTGTCTCTGATGTAAATAACAATCTAAATCTCTACACAGTGTACAAGGGCTTCCCTTTAAACCCATCCTTGTCCAGATTCACTGTGTTATGACTGTTGTGCTTCTCTCTCCCTCCCTCCCTCCCTCTCTCTCTCTCTCTCTCTCTCTCTCTCTCTCTCTCTCTCTCTCTCTTTCTTCCTTCTCTCATTCTCTGTGGGGCAAGGGTCAGGGGACACTATCTTATGCTCTGATCTATCACTTTCTACACTTTCCTTTTGAGACAGAGTCATTCTTTAAACCTGGATTTAGGCTGCTTTTCCATGGCACTGGGGTTATTGGCAGATGACTATGCCTGTTTTACTAACTGGGCTAGGTGGATAGTTTACAAGCACATGTGTCAACACACTCAACATTTTACCCCTGTTCTGGAGATATGAATTCAAGCTCTCATTCTTGTGCTGCTAGTGCTCTCATCCACTGGGGCATTCCCCAAGCCTCTGCTGATATTAGTTATATTATAACTTCCATCTGAATGGACATTTCTAGCACCATTCTTCTCTTTCCATATCTTTGGTACATTTTTTTTCTCAAAATCCATTGAAGCTCTGATTCATCAGAGCTAGTAGGAACCTCACATACAAATCCTTCTTCAAATGAGTCGTCATTTGCATAAAATGGTATTTGGCGGAGCATGAGAATAATGTTTAGTTGAAGCACTTCTATTCTGCAAATCATATGAAAGTCAAAGTTCCCAATGTCCTAAGTAGCAAGGAACTTATTAACCTCTCCTCTTCTCAGGAGTAAGGATTTAGGGATCAAACTCTTCATTGTGCATTCAATGAAAGGTTCTGTCATGGAGCTATAGGCATCATGTGGATTCTGTGAAATCTATGAAAGTCTACTACTATAGAGCTACATATATAGCCTCAGGATCTCTTGTTTGCTACTGAGAGAATTCCCAGGTACTCACAGACTTGAATAATACATGTATTAGGTACTTTCCTCACTGCTGTGACAAAGCATGTGATAAGGAGCAAATTTAATGGGTTGTGGGGGGCAGCAGTGGAGTTTGAAGGTACAGTTGATCATGTCAGGAAGGTCATGAAGTCAGGTGATCACATGTTTACACAGTCATGAAGCGAAAGTGTATGAGTGCTTATGCTCAGCTAACCTTGTTCTTTTATACCATCCAGGACCCAACATTAGAGTAGCTATATCCATGTTGATTAACTGAATTAAGGGGATCTCTTCCAGGTGTGACTGAAGGCTTGCTCGATGATTTCAGATCCTGCAAATCAACAAGCAGTATTGCCTACCTTACACTCTTTGCTTTTTGAGTATTTGACTAGCAGAATTAGTTGCTTAGGGAGTACTGATGTCATCCTAAGATATTTAAGACTTTGTGAGGGAGAAGTACTGCTTTTTTTTTTTGTTGTGCCATATTTTATGTTGCCGAATCTAATAGTACCAATTTCGTGACTGCTGTGGTCACCTGCTTTATTTGTTCCAAAGAGATACCTCAGCAGAACTGCAGAAGGACTGGAGAATTGCTTGTCAAGCAATGTCTGCATCTGCTCTGTATTAGTTTTTCACAGTTTTCAGAAAAGAATTTTTAAAAAATTCCCCTTATGTAAAAGCAGCTTATAGCAAGGTGCAGTTGAACTTAAGATGTGTGGTACAGATGGGAAAACATGAGGATCTGAGGATTGGCAATGGTGGGAAAGCATTTTGCACTTGGGGGCATGTTGATAGGATTTATTTACCTTCTGTTCTTATGGATTTCAGCATTAATTTCCCAGCTACCAGAACAAACTACTTTAAACCTATCTGAATTTTTTAAACATGATCATTTGATATGCTTCTTTCAGCACATGAACATGAACAGATGTTTACATTATAATGTCAAATGAACCAGCTGTTCTCCTGTCAAGATAAGCATTTGTACATTTTGTTTAAAGGTAAAAGCCAGCTTTTTAAACTACTTTGCTCATACACGTTCATTTGAATGACCTAGTTCCCTATCCCTCCATTTCTTCTTTTCTTCCTTTATCCTCCTCCCTTCCTTTCTTTTTTGAAAGAATCAAGTTTTTCTGAGGTATTTTGTCTTTGTAAATGTACCATGGCCGATCCAGGCACTACAGCATCAGCCAAGTCAGGAATTGACAAGCTTTTATCCTTGTGCTGACAGAAGGGAGTTTAAAGAATATATCTCAGATTTAGGTTCTTTAGAAGTGTTCTTTCACTGCTGTGAAAGACTGGTCATGTCCTCAGGAGAAATGGCCATGAATTTTGAGAACTGGCACCATTAGACCAACTGAGTCTGACAAACATTTTATTTTCCTGTTATGGCACAAAACCCAGAAGGCATAGATTTCTAGTAGTTGATTATTCTATTTTTGCATTCATCATTAAGTTGATAATATGCAAGACTTAATTCTCTACCTGATTTAATCTTCTAAGGATTGCCTTGAAGGTAAGCTGCTTCTGTTCTCTATACAGATCCTCCATAGGTGTAAGCTCCACACTTTCAGATTCAACTCACATCAGAATAAAGACAGAAACAAGCAAAAAAAAAAAACCCAAGCTTCCTTCATTGAACATCTATATTTTTATCATAATTTCTTAAAATATTGTCATGTATTGGGTAATACTAGAGAGGCTTGACTTGAGAAAGACCTGAATATAGATGGCCCTTTTAGGCAAAATGCTTTATTAATGCAGGTCATGTAGAAAAGTCCTGAATCAGAAGCTTCAATCTGTATGGGAGAATATAGGTGTACCATTAATTTTGGGGGGAATGGGTCAATCTTACACCATGAAAAAAATAGACCAAGCTAATAAATGACTTGTGCCCCATATGTAGACTGTGCATCCGATATCACATAATGGCAGTCACATAGACTTTCTGGAAGGGAGTAGTTTCTTGGCCTATGTGACAGCAACTTTACAAAAATGTAATAAGTTGTTGCATAACAGATATAATATGCATATAACATAGGTTATATGCAGATAATTTATTTTCAGGAGAATATTTATACATGATAGGAAATTTCTGTGCCACCTTATGTGTATATTTGATTTGTTATACAATGGCTTATATTATAAACCAAGTTAATATCAAAGAATAACTATAGAAACATACCAAAATGAATTCTTCTCCTTCTCCTTCTCTTCCTCCTTCTTCCTCTGTCCCCCCTCTCTTTCTTTCTCTCTTCTTCTTCTTCCTCTCTCTCTCTCTCTCTTTCTCTCTCTCTCTCCACTATGCTAAATTGGCTGTAGTGTCACTAGACAATTTAATTGTATTCACCACAGTTATATATTATATGTATTTTATAGACTGCAGAATAAGTCTGTTGGTGTGTGTCCTGCCCATCAGAAATGTGCTCCCAACCTTAAGGATAGGTAATCTTGCTCTGTTTAAATGTAGCATTATCAGTTGCTCCTAAAACAGTATGTCTATTTACTCTGTGAACTGATGCTGAATTGATTGAGGTTGTATGGTTTGTGTCTCATAATAATTGATAATAATAATTATATAATTTATAGTTATATATTATATAAAATATATACGAGTATATATATTATACATTATAGGTAATAATAATAATGATGGATAAAATTTAATTAAACCAAATGTGTGATCTGTATGGCTGGCCTATGTGGCTCTGTGGTATAGGCTGACCTTTAATTTACAGAGATCTACTCACTTCTGCTTCAGAGTGCTGGGAATAAAAGGAAGCTGACCACTACAAATGATTATTTTAAAGTGGAGAGAGTATGATTGTTATAAAATCTAAGGACACAGAAAAAAAAAAAAAAAGCCTGGTATGTAACTCATGGAACAACCTTACCGACCTGTGTCTTACTGCCCTGTAAGGTTTAACATGAACATTCCAAGGCTTTTTTAAGACCTTACCTTCTAGGTGCTTGTTTTTATAGGATAAGGGAAACTTACCAGATGATTCTTGCCTGAGTTTCATCCTTCTTACCTGCATTTCAGGCCCTGGGCCCAGAGAAGAAGATGATGAAGTAAATTTAGTCTTGAATGAGGAATTATGGAGTCCCAGTCCTCCATATCGTCTCAGGTCTTGTCACTGTCCATAAGAAAGTTATGAAAATAGCAAAGTGTTTCTTTATAAATCTTCCACATAATTGTTTGTTGTGGCTTGAGGTTGATTGACAAATGGGTTTTAAAATCTTGATGGTTCTAGCTCTTCTGCTATTGGCTGCAGAGCTAAAGCTTGATGAAAGTTAGTGACTAGCTTCAGAAGAATTTTGTTCCCTGAGAAATTACACTGATACAAATATATGCTTGTTTGCCTTTTTAATTTATTCTTTCATAATTTTATATGTATGTGTGATATACTCTAATTATTCCCCCTAATTATTCCTTTTCATTCCCTTTCTCCTACCAAAACTTCCTGTTCTATCTAACAAATTCCCCTATTACTTTCATGTCATTTTATGTTTGATTATAGCCAATTACATTTAAAAGGGGTTTCCTGCATGACTATGAATTGAGGAGTTATTTACTTAAGCAGGAGAAACTTACCATCAATGATACACCACCTTAGTAATGTGACAACACCTCCCCTTCTTCCTCTAAACATTACTCAGTGTACAGCTCCACAGGATAGGTTGAGCCCTCAGAACCCATCTCTTCTCATCCAGATGAGATATTGACAGGCTTATCCTGAATGCACCGCTTATTAGTTGGTTGTTTATCTGTCATGATTTCTGCTGCCCTCACAGTATAGTGAGATATAATAAGAAACTTGCATTTATGTGCTGAATCATAAAAGAGAGGGTAACTCTCTCTGCTCAGTGGTGTGCCCATAATGACGAGGTGCATAGACAAAATGAGTAAAGGATTGGAGGAAATCAGTCCATCCATGCAGGATATGAAGGCAAGAAAGATGACTCAGTCAGTGAATGGCTTGTCATGTAAGAATGAGGATTTACATCCAGATTCAAACAGATTAAAAGTCAGTCTTAGTGAAGCAATTCGATCCTAGGTCTGGAAAACAGAGAAAGGAGGATTCCCGGAGCTTGCTGCCTGACTTCTCTTGCCCAGGAGGTTACTTTCAGGTTCAGTGAGATAGTTTGTATCAAAAACTAAGGTGGAGAATGATAGACAGAGATACTTAACATCTACTTCTGAGCTGTACAACTACATCTATGCATAAGAGACTCTTCCATACACACAGAAAATAAACACAACCCTGCATTCACCCATCCACACCAAAATAGCCATGGAAAAGAAGTATACATTTTTGATATGGGAAAATTCCAATTTGTTAAGGAAATAGAAACAGAAATATCTCAAAAAAGTACAGCACATCCCCTGCACTCCATCTCATTATCTGATTATCTATATAAATGCAGAGCTCAACCAATATAAAAAATTGTAAAGAAAACAACAGCATTCTACCTCTCTTTGAGGTCTGTCACTGAAGCATCTTGGCCATTTGGGGTGTAGCATTCCAAAGAAAACACTTGTTTTCACACTGTACCCAGGACTTGCTGACAGTGAAGAGATAGGAGTCCTAAGTACTAGGATCTGACCACAATGGCTCAACGCATAGAATTGAGCTAACTCAGTACACATCTTCAACTCTATCTGTATAAAATGAGCATTGTTTACTTTGTGATTCTGTCAAAATGAAAAGACACACTTCTATTATCTCAGTAGTCCATGTCCCTCAAAGCTCCAAGAGGTAAATGTTGTGTCCCTAGTGTGGCATTGTTGGAAAAGGTAACCTTTAAAAATCAGGGTTATTGATAGGGTATCAGATAATTCTCAGGTAACTGGAAGCATGCCCTTGAATAGTATAGCCCATAGAAGCCAGAAGAAGTGCATCCCCTTTTTAAGTAGTGCCATGATCTCCTACTGATATCTTGCAGGAATTCTGTGTCCCATGAGAGACAACTTCAATAGATATATAAAAGACCAGCCAAAGTGCTCCCCTTCTAGGTTTTTAAAGAAAAGGACAAAGAACAGACTACGGGGGGTGGGGGAGCGTTATTTGGCAATACTGCTTATTGGGATATTTTTGAGTTGTGTCTCCTTGAATTCTTCTTAATTCATAATTAATTGTTTTTAATCTGCTAGGCATGAAGTATGGGGCTTTTGCTCCAGCACATGTCTCACCACAGGTCCAAAGCAACAGAGCCAGCTAGAGATGAACTGGCACTCTAAATGCTCTAAATGTGAGTCAAAGTAAAGCTTCCTCCTTCCTAAATTGATTATCTTGGGTATTAGTTATAATACAAAAATGATGACAATACTTATCAGGCTCATATTTTATGAATTGCCTTTCTGTGCAAACAGGATGGAGTTTTTTTTTTTTTTATTTTCAGCAAATCAAAAAAATTTAAAAAGCATTCAAACAGAATAAAATGAAAAGAAACAAACAAGCAAAATACCAAGGGTCAGATATACTTATACAAGAATTCTATAGAGCCTTCAAACAAGCAATACTTTTTGAGTTATGTTTAAAAAAATTCAGAACCACAATAAGCTCCTTCACAAAGCAAATAATATTGAAATAGTGAAATCAAGTGTAAACCCAACAAAAATATATAAGTTATAGTCCAGTATCCCTCATGAATATACATACAAAAATTCTCAATGAAGTAGTTGCAAACTGAATACAAGAGATATAAAAAAATAATATTCCATGAATAACTGAACAACTGTTTTTTTTTTTTTTTTTTTTTTTTTTTAGAAGACCATACTCCATATACAGGCTGCATGTTTTGGGATAGCCCCCACTCCAGATGTTTGAGACCTACATGAAAACCAAGCTGCACATTTACAACATATGTGCAGGGAGGCCTAGGTTCAGCCCATGGAGGTAGATCTGTGTTGACTAGGTATGCTCCACGGTTGGTGATTCAGTCTCTCAGAGCTCCAAGGGTTCAGGTTGGTTTACTCTGTTGATCTTCCTGTGCAGTTCCTATCTCCTTAGGGCCCGCAATCCTTCCACCTATTCTTCTTTAAGAGTCCTCAAGCTCCATCCACTGTTTGGCTCTGGATGTCTGTATCTGTCTGAGTCAGCTGCTGGTTAGAGCCTCTCAGAGGACAGCTTGCCCCTGTCTGTTCTCAGGCTGGAGGTTTAGATCCTGGGAGCTCTGGTTGAATCTTTTGATACTCATTCTAAAAAGGACAAAAGCACCCTCACTTTGGTCTTCCTCCTTCTTCTTGAGTTTCATGAGGTTTCTGCGTTGCATCTTAGGTATTGTGTGTTTGGGGCTAATATCCGCTTATCAGTGAGTGCATACCATGTGTGTTCTTTTGTGATTGGGTCATCTCACTCAGGATGATATTTTCTAGCTCCATCCATTTGTCTAAGAATTTCATGAGCTTATTATTTTTAAAAGATATATTAATGTATATATAATGATGAACAACTTTGTGTACTAAAAATGTCTCCAAGACTAAACTGAGAAGAAATATGCTGTCAGTGATGCCAATTGAAAGTGTATTCACTGACAGAAGAGAATTCATGAACTAAATAATTAATTAGGTATTGTTCTAGGTTCTGTTTTCTACATCATCTGAATATTTATACCTGAGTTTATAATATTCCTTTTGTTTATAGTTAGTGCAGGGCTAACTATAAACCATAGCATCCCTTTATATTTGTGCCTGCATGAAGTAGAGTTCAAATCAGTTAAAATGAAGAGGATTAAAGGAAGAACATGCTACAGAGGTATTGGCATGGAAGGAAATACCAACATGTTATACAAAAAGTGTAGTAAAAGCAGGAAGTCATCTCTACCGCTAGAAGAAAAAAGTCATGACAGTGGAAGAGGGTTACCTGTGAAAGCTGTCCTTAGTTAGAAGCCCCACAGAAGCCAGAAGAAATGCAGGTAAGCATCTCCCCTTTAAGTAGTGCCATGATCTCCTATGGATGTCTTACAGGAACTCTGTGTCCCTTGAGAGACAGCCTCAATGGATATACAAAAGACCAGCTAAAGTGTACGCCTTCTAGGTTTGAAAGACAAGGACAAAGAACAGACTAAGTGGGGAGTTAATTGGCTATATTGCTTATTGAGATATTTTCATTTACATATCCTTTACAATTCTATTTCCCAAGATGACATAGAAAACAATGTTGCTACAAAGTATGTACAACGAACTCTTAATTTTAAGCATGAGTGTGTTACTTCATTTCTCGTGGCTATGGATTCCCACATCATCTCTTAGCTATCATTAACTATTAACATTAACTATTAACAATTGTTGAGTTCTCAAACTCCAGATTGTTCAACACTTGACACCTGTTTTTGAATCATTGATTATTCATGTAGAATTTCTCTGTGATGTCATCTAGCCTGACTACGCAGAATCTCAGAAAATGGGCTCTTTCACCTTTCTCTTGGAAATCTAATCTGTGGAGTAACTTCATGCAGGCTCATAGAATGGAACAATCATGAAATTATACTTCAGACAAGAGTTGTTAGGAAGTTATGTATTCATGAACAAAGCCAGTCATAGTGAGGCAATGACATGAGACTCTTTTAAAGGAATTACAGGTTCATGGCTACAGTCCTGCATAAGTCTGCGATGTGAGAAAGCATAAGAGAAATTACAAGTTCACAAGCCTAGGCATCCATCATGGGCACTAAGGGAAAATATAGAAGCCTCTAGGTTCCTCGGTTTTCATCAGATCCTGAGAACAAAAGGAGCATCTCTGTCTTAGATGTTTTCAGAAGAACAGAGGTCACATCTTATACATGCCTGTAGACATGGAGGCAAGCACTAGGTGGAACCCTGTAATGACCCTGAGAAGTTAAGAGCAGAAGAGAAGTTGCAAGGCCACGGCACATCTTTTTATCTACTTGCAGTCCCAGAGAGAGCTATAAGAGCATGGTGAGGTATCTGAATTAGCATTTTTCCTGCCTTGGAGTTTTCTAATAATATCAAGATTTAGGGGGAAAATTCTACTGCAATTAGAACTCACATTCACACCTAGTTATGAATAGCTTGAAGAATCACTGCTGACTTCCAGGGGAGGGAGGGAGGTATCTCATATCCAAGACATCATCGTGGCGATTATGTGCTCAAACCAAGCAGGGAAAACAAATAAAGGCATCATTTCAGCAAAGACCTACAACAATATTTAGGTAAGATTTTCCTTTCTCAAATTTATACTTTAGAGAAAATACATGTGTGAGGTTTACTGTGGGAGACCCCAAAAAATCAAATATGCACACTATGTAGGACCCAAATACAAGGGTATCTAGTTTCCCAGGCTTATTTACAGACCTTGAGTGAATGGCTAATTATAGGATCATGAATGTGGTTACTCCTTAAAATCTTAATCACTTAGAAGTCCCATCCATTGTGGATAGAGTTCTCAAGTAAGTTGCCTCATGGATCCCCACTTTCCATCAAGCTTCTACTACCTCACCTCTAAAGGCCACGGGAGAATCCTCCAGCTTCTATGGACTATGAACAACTCCACCATTATTATTACAGTTCTAACTACCACTATTTTGTTTTTCTCATTAGGGGCTATTTCTTTTTTTTTTTTTTTTTTTTTTTTTTTTGGTTTTCGAGACAGGGTTTCTCTGTGTAGCCCGGGCTGTCCTGGAGCTCACTCTGTAGACCAGGCTGGCCTCGAACTCAGAAATCCGCCTGCCTCTGTCTCCCAAGTGCTGGGATTAAAGGCGTGCGCCACCACCGCCCGGCTAGGGGCTATTTCTTTAGCAAGATATCACCCATTCTAAGATGGCAATAGAATGAACATAGTATATAAAGAAGAAAAGGTCATACTAGAACAGAAAAAGGTCACACTAAGACAAATTTTAAAACATTGCTCTCATATATGAATATAGGATAAACCTAAAATTCAGATTTTTAATTCATTCATGAGGGACTCAGAGGGTTAGTAATATTGGTTCAGAGTGCACTTGAAGGACAAGATTCATACACTCTCAAAATAGTAAGCAAATTTTAACCTCCACTATCTCAAAAGAAAAAATAGTTATGGTCTCATACAATCAGTCATAACCTTTATAGTTAAAAATCATTTTATGTATCCATTCCTCTGTTAAAGGACATTAGGTTTTTTCCAGATTCTGTCTACTATAAATAAGAGTGCTATGAACATATTGGACCATGTGTCCTTGCTATATATTGGAGCATCTTTTGAGTACACTCCTAGGAATGGTATAGCTGGGTCCTCAGGTAATACTATATCCAATTCTCTGAGAAGCCACCATACTTATTTCTACAGTTGTACCAGCTTGCAATCCAACGAACAATGGAGGAGTGTTTCTCTTTCTCCACATTCTCGCTAGCATCTGCTGTCACCTGAGTTTTGATCTTGGGCATTCTGAATGATGTGATGTGGAATCTCCAGGTCATTCTGATTTCCATTTCCCTGATGACTAAGGATGTTGAACATATCTTTAGGTGTTTCTGAGTCATTTGGTATTCCTCAGTTGAATTCTTTGTTTAGCTCAATACCCCATTTTTTAATTGGGTTAGTTGAGTCTTGGGAGTCTAACTTCTTGGGTTCCATGTATATGTTGGATATTATTCCTCTATTGGATATAGAATTGGTAAAAGATCTTTCCAAATCTGTTGGTTGCTGTTTTGTCCTATTGACAGTGTCCTTTGCCTTAAAGAACATTTCCAATTTTATGAGGTCCCATTTGTCTATTGTTGATCTTAGAGCATAAGTGATTTCCGTTCTATTCAGGAAAATTTCCCCTGGACCCATGTGTTTGAGGCTCTTCCCCACTTTCTCTTCTGTTAGTTTCAGTGTATCTGGTTTTATGTGGAGTTCCTTAATTCACTTGGACCTGAGCTTTGTACAAGAAGATAAGAATGGATCGATTTGCATTCTTCTACATGCTAACCACCACTTGAAACAACACCATTTGTTGAATATGCTGTCTTTTTTCCACTCAATGGTATATTTATACAATGGAGTACTACTCAGGTATTAAAAACAATGACTTCATGAAATTCTTAAGATCGAGCTAGAAAATATCCTGAGTGAGGTAACCCAATCACAAAAGAACACATGTGGTATGCACTCACTGATATGTGGATATTAGCCTAAAAGCTCGGAATATCCAAGAAACAATTCACAGACCACATGAAGATCAAGAAGAAAGAAGACCAAAGTGTGGATGCTTCAGTTCTTCTTAGAAGAAGGAACAAACTACTCATATGAGAAAATATGGAGACAAAGTGTGGAGCAGACACTAAAGGAAAGGCCGTATAGATATTGTCCCACCTGGGGATCCATCCCATATACAGTCACCAAACCCAGACACTATTCTGGATGGCAAAAAGTGCTTGCTGACAGGAGCCTGATATAACTGTCTCCTGAGAGACTCTGCCAGAGCCTGATAAATACAGAGGCAGATACTCGCATTTGAACTGCACAGGAAGATCAACAGAGTAAACGAACCTGAACCCTTGGAGCTCTCAGAGTCTGAATCACCAACCGTGGAGCATACCTAGTCTACACAGATCTACCCCCATGGGCTGAACCTAGGCCTCCCTGCACATATGTTGTAAATGTGCAGCTTGGTTTTCATGTAGGTCTCAAACATCTGGAGTGGGGGCTATCCCAAAACATGCAGCCTGTATATGGAGTATGGTCTTCTAAAAAAAAACAGTTGTTCAGTTGTTCATGGAATATTATTTTTTTATATCTCTTGTATTCAGTTTGCAACTACTTCATTGAGAATTTTTGTATGTATATTCATGAGGGATACTGGACTATAAATTATATATTTTTGTTGGGTTTATACTTGATTTCACTATTTCAATATTATTTGCTTTGTGAAGGAGCTTATTGTGGTTCTGAATTTTTTTAAACATAACTCAAAAAGTATTGCTTGTTTGAAGGCTCTATAGAATTCTTGTATAAGTATATCTGACACTTGGTATTTTGCTTGTTTGTTTCTTTTCATTTTATTCTGTTTGAATACTTTTTAAATTTTTTTGATTTGCTGAAAATAAAAAAAAAATAAAAATAAAAAAAAAAAAAAAAAAAAAAAGAAAAGGACTGGAGGAGCTGAAGGAGTTTGCAACCCCATAGAAAGAACAACAGTATCAACCAACTAGATCCCCCAGACCTCTCAGGGACTAAAACACCAACCAAAGAGTTCACCTGGAGGGACCCATGGCTTCAGCAGCATATATAGCAGAGAATGGCCTTGTAGGGCATTAGTGGGAGGAGAGGCCCTTGGTCCTGTGAAGGCTTAATTCCCCACTGTAGGAGAATGCCAGCATGGAAAGGTGGGAGTGGGTAGTGGGTGGGGGAACACCATCATAGAAGCAAGGGGAGAGGGGATGGTATAGGAAGTTTCAGGGGATGAGATAACTGGGAAAGTATATAACCTTTGAAATATAAATAAAGAAAATACCCAAGAAAACAAAAGAAAAAAATCATTTTATGTTAATTAACCAAATAAAATCTATATGTTGACATGTATTACAGTCCTAATCAATGGTAAAGATAACATTAAATGAAGATGAAACCTAATGAAATAATTAATCCCACAGACAATTAACTGATCTTCAAGAGAATTAATTTTCATATGAGACATGCCTGATAAACAATGCTTCAGTGTGACACTGTAAGATCATGACCCTTTTGTCTTCCATTCATGATTCCAATAACTTTCTTAATAAAGAAACACATTTAATTTTTTCTTAAAAGTAGATCCCTACCATTCTTAGTGTTTTTCTCAAATTTGTAAATATGACTTACGAAAAAACTTTTTCTCTTAATTATTATACTGCTAAATGAATAAAAGAAATGGCAAGTGGGTCAGTTTTTTGGAAATGGAACTGACACAGAATCAGGAGTGAGCTTTGTTAGGAAAAATGGCCTGCAAGCCACAGGAGCCATGATCTAGCCAGGAGGATAGCATTAAAAGGAACATTTCATCATATCAGGGACAAAATAGGAAAGGTTCTCTCTACTCCTTGGGAAGAAACTTCATTAAGAAAGTTAGCTTACTATACGAATAAGGGATAGGGTAGTCGTGGAAACATAATGGGAGGAGTCTAGAGGAGCCTTCAATGAATTTTTATAAACAAAGAAAAATATCTTACTTGTATATCATTTAGGCGATGACAGAAAATTCAACAACAAAATGTTCAGTGTAACCTATGTGACATAGACCAATGGGGAGCCAGGTATAACTGGGTAAAACACTTAGTGAAAGGTTTGAAAAACCACAGACAACTCTTTTTCAAATAGTGAGACATTTCCTAATTATTTCAAGTTGTAATATATAGTCTCTTACACTACCCTAGCATCTTAAATGGTCAAGCCAGTAACTAACAATTGCAGTGTAAAATTTGGATATAGATCCTAGTTTTACTATTGAGGTTGTATTTATACATGTAAGACAATACCCAGAAACTTGTTTCTATACTGATTTTAAATCCCACAATTTGACAGTGATCAAGCATTGTACTACTTTATTGCTACACCTGTTCCATTATTACTAATCACTACTATCATCATCATTATCCCCATTGATATTTATCTTAATTACTGTGATGAACTGACTATGACTGAAAGGAAGAAAGGACTTATTTAGCTTACGGTTTTGGAGGGAGGATTCTGTTTTCACAGGTAAGTCATGGCAACAGGATCAGGAAGCAATGAGATCATGATTCATCTACTCACAGGAAACGAGAGAGAGAGAGAGAGAGAGAGAGAGAGAGAGAGAGAGAGAGAGAGAGAGAGAGAGAAGAAGAAGAAGAAGAAGAAGAAGAAGAAGAAGAAGAAGAAGAAGAAGAAAGAAGAGAAGAAGATTAAGTTACAATGTCACAATGCTGGCCTGCAGTAACGTAGTTCCACTAGCAAGCTCCACACTCTATAGATGTCACAACATTACTAAATGGCACTTCTTGGGGAGACAAATGCTCAAATACATATTTGTAATATTTGTTCAAATACATTAGCCTATAGGCACATTTTTTTTTCATGAAAATGACCACACTATCAATGCTCTCATACTATTCTAGGCATAATATGTCTCCTGCTCTAAATTTTCATCCTAGTTCTCATTCTAGGGTTAGTGAGCTTCGTTTTAATTTTCATGACTTCCCGCAAATTAGCACATACTTTATGTTTCTTTTAGTTGCCACTACTCCTCCATCAAGGCTGTATAAGGTCCTTGACAGTAGTTGTGGATCTTTGCCTATACCTCTGTAAACAATACAGCATGGGAAAACATTTAATGTAGATTTTTCACCAAATGAACATATAGAAAAAATGATGTTGTGGCAGACTAATGCTTGAAATTAAACATTTTGACAATTGTCACATTATATAATTGATTAAAAACAGACCCCAGCTGTATGCAAACTCTCAATTTATCCTCTAAAAGATGAAGGCCATTTTCCTTGAAATGTTGCTAACATAGTTGATGGAATCTCAGATCTATTCCTGGAAGTAGGAAAGGACAGATAGAATTAGCTCCTGTTTTACATAATGACTCATAGTTAACCAAAATATCACTTATGAGCTATCTGATATATAGAAATGTATTAAAAATACAGCATTGTCCTTGGGAGATGGCTTAGTAAACTCTGACTGCACAAATATGAAGTCCTGAGTTTAGATCTCCAGAATTCATACAAAGTGTGGATGCGGTTGTGTATGTAATCCTAGCAATGCTATGGAAAGATGGCAGACATAACCAGGAGACTCTGAAAGTTCAGAGGCCAGCAAGTCCCATGTACATAACAGTGAAGAAACAAGAGACATGGACTCAAAGGTAAATGACGCTTGAGTTGTTCTCTGACCTACAGAAACACACACACACACACACATACAACACCATACAGGGATTTAAAATTCCCACAAAGTGTCATTAGTCAACTTACTCTATCTAGGGTGAACAAAGAAACAAGGAAAAAATAACAATAACAAGATAAGATGTGACCACAAACTCTACATAGTGCAGGAGCTAGAACAGAATCTACAGATTATAAATAGAGAAGCAGGAGGGTTGATGCTGACAGGGATGCCAAGCCTAGTGAGGAATGGTATTTTCAAGTTATTGGCTAGAAAGTACATTATGGGAAAGAATAAGCTAGTTCACCCAATTTATTGTTTATACCTCCTGTGTTTCCATAGGTAACCACAAACTGATGGTAATAAGCAATTTAACTCCAGTTATTTTTAGCTGTTGTCACCTTTGGAGTTTCACATGCACATTTGATACAGACAGCTGTTGCTTCCTCATTAAATAAGTGACCCCATAGACTTTATACTGGGTTAGTTTTCAAATATGACCTTCACTGCACCAATGTGATATTTTTGAGAGTATTTTCTAGTGTTACAAGCAACCTTGACTGTGATCCTTGATTCTTGGAGCAAAAACATACCAATCACATGATATTTGGGGTCCAAAGCCTACAGGCAGTACATGCCAATCACTAAAAATACAGAATTTAGGTATATGAGTGACAGGAAGCTGATATTTCATTCTTATACATGGACAGAATAATAAGAGTAAAGAAAATGATTGGTTTAAGGAAAGTAGATCTGTGAGTTGTTGCTCATTTCCTTGAGTGACAAACATTTTCACAAATGAACCATCTTCCCAGCTGTAATTTCTGTTTTAGAAGAGAGGTTTCCAGTGGCACAGATATTATTATGACACCACCGATAATGCTCACCTGTCCTCAATTCATCCTCTCCCTCAGAAATGGCCTGGGGAAAGACAAGTTCAAGGATCTGTTTGGCTCTCCCAATTTCCTGTCATCAGGGTCAGCCTGATAAGAGGAAGTACTTCTTCTCATAGTGTGCACTGAGTACACAGAACGGACTAGAGTTCAAGTTAGAAGTTGAACATTCTTAGAAGCCATAAGTTAGTTAAACAGAGCTTGAGAAAATGCTGGCATTTATCATTGCACACTCAGTGCTGTGTGGGTTTTGGAAGAAGTCTGTGCCAAACATGATCTCTACCAACGACAGCTTCAAAGTGGTTATCCTGGTGTCATTATTGACACTTATAAAAAAAAAAAAGTTCCTGTCCCTTGAACAGAAACCCAAGAGATGAGGCAGAGGTTGGGAGTGAAGAAGCAAAAGGACTAAGTCACTATATAGACAAAGCTGGCTTTGAACTCAGAGATTCTCCTGCTCTACTCACCTTCTGACTGCTGGTATTGTATTAATGGTGTGGATTGCTGTACCCAGTCATTTTGTTATTTTAAAGATTTGTTTATTTTTATTTTATATGCATGAGTCTTTGCCTACAAGTATATGTGTACACTGTATGTGTGTCTAGTTCCTATAGAGGCCAGAAGAGGGTGTTGAATTACCTAGAATTGTGTGATTGACATTTGTGTGGGTGCTGAGAACCAAACTTTGTTCAGCAAGTGCAAGAACAGCAAGTTCCCTAAGATACTGAATGGTCTCTTCAGCTTCTGTCCTCAACAAACCCACATTAGCAATCAGGACATCTCCATCTGTGAATCATCTAATCACTTCTTAAAGTGTGTACCTCTCAAACCTGTTCAGTGGGAATGAAGTTTCCAACAAGGAGTTTTAGGTGATATAGACAAATATGTACTATATAATATGATATACAATCTGTGAACATTATGGTAAGCTCATATTCTACATTGGCTTGAAATTAATCAGTGAATATATTTATAAAAAATACTTACTTATTCAACTTGCAATCCATATTTTCTAAGACTTTTTATAGAGAGATTTTAGGTCTTTTAAATAATCAAGTATATAGAAACTCTAGATAATCAAAAAACCCACAGGCCCATGAAAATAGATTTCCAAATACATGCTTTTGGATTATAGGAAATGCTTCATTGATTCTTTAAGCTAAAGCCCAGTAATTTTGTTAATTAACTTCTAAAACAATTTAGCAAACACAGTTTCAAGGAGGGGAGAGAGCTACTACAGACTTTAAAACAAGACAATAGATCACTGTAATAACTAGCAAGGGAGGCAGTGGATCACTGTAATAACAATCAAGGTAATCCATTGCTCTTGAGCCTAGGACAGTTAGGGGTCAAACTCATGAGATAGCTTAACTTAATTGGTAGTTTACTAAGCTTGAATACATTGAGCATTCCACCCTCTGCTTTTAGTACTCAAGAACTAACATGAGTGAAACAGTGGGCTTATAATAGATGATACAAAAGCAAGCTAGTCATTAAACTTGGCTCTCTTAAAATTGAGATACTATTATTTAGAAACATATTTAAAGCCATGGGGATGGCCACTTGATCAAGTAGTTTTTTTGTGTAAGCTGAACATTTTGGTTTATTTTCCAGAACCTATGTAGAAAGTACAGCTATAAATACTTATAGTCTCATTACTGGGGGGGGGGGGGGGGTTGGAGACAAATGGATTTCCGGAGCTTGCTGGCAATCCAATCAAGCTTACTTGGTGACGTTTCAGGACAATGAGATACCCTACCTCAATAAAGCAAGGTAGAATCTCGTGAAAGAGCATCTGAAGTTGATCTCTGGTTTCCACATGCATCTGCAACCAAATATACATGTACCCAGAAACTGCTCACACACATGCACAAAAGACAATAAGGGGGAAACTATGTGAAGTTTTTGAATGAATCAGATGGACCAGTAGTGGTGATAGCTGAAGCTGTCACTCAGGTACCACCTCAATTTCCTTAAAACTACATTATCTTTTCATATGTTTGCCTTTTGTGTTTATATGATAGACATGTCCTAATGTAGTGTGGGATATTAAGTAGGTATATGTACCATGGTGTGTGTGTATGTGTGTGTGAAGGTCAGAGGGCATTCTCATGTGTTGACCCTCCCCTTACTCGTTGTTTAAGACAGGGTCTTTTGTTGTTTTCTGTTGTGTATACCAGGTTAGGTGTTCCTTCAAATTTCTCAGTTTCTTCTAACTCCAACTGTACCTATAGTAGCATGCTACCAGGCCCATTTACTTGTGCCATACAGATTTGAACTTAGGTTCTCATGTTTACCATGGTAAGTGCTATACTTGGTAAGCTATCTTCCCAGCCCATTTTTTCCTAATTATATAAGACTATAATCAACTTAAGCATAGTGAAAATTACTGTTCATTTCTTCATATCCCATTTCTGTTTAAACAACTATCAAATAAATACTTGTGTATAAATATTAACTATAACTATCAAGAATGCCTTAAATGAGTTGAAAACAAAAACATGTATACAGCTTAGCTGCCTTGTCTAGCCTCAGTAGGACAAGATGTGCCTAGCCTCACAGAGACTTGCTGTGCCAGAGTGTCTGGATACCTTGGGTTGGGGATATCAGCTCAGAGAAGGAGATGGGAGAATGGGAGGAAGGATTGTGGGAGGGGTGACAGAGAGGGGGCAGTGAGTGGGCTATAAAGTGAATCAGTAAAAATAAATAAATAAGAAGAAGAAAAGGAAATACAACATGAAGGAAAACTATCTATTGATTAGCTTACAATGTAATACATACTCAAAATACAAAAAAAAAAATTAAAGGACATTCTTGATATCTTTTGTTTCTTTTTGTTTGTTTGTTTGTTTGTTTGTATTGTATAGAATAGACTTTATGTAGGGCATGGGAAGAGGAGTTGACAGAGTAGGAACAAAGAAAGGAAGAGAGATAGAGAGAGGGAGACAGAGAGAAGAGGAGAAGAGAGGAAGGAGAGGAGAGGAGAGAGAGGAGAGAGAGGAGAGAAGAGGAGAGAAGCCAGAGGCAGAAAAGAGATGTCCTCTAGGAACACATGAGGGTGGGAGTGGAGAGAGAGGGAAAGAGGGTAAGAGAGTAAGAAGGAGAGGAGGGGGCAAATAGTCCCGTTTATAGTGAGTCAGGCATACCTGCCAGGTAACTGTGGGGCAGAGTCTATTAGGAATGCTAACACATGTTAAGCCTGTAACAGTTTGATTGGCAGCATATCAGTGGTCCTTTGCTTTATGCATAGAAAAGAAGCATGGGTGCTAAGGGAATCTTGGTCCTGGAAGAAATCCCTTGCTTTAGGCATAGAAAAAAAGGCTTGGGTGCTGGAAGGAATTCTTTAACTGGGAAGTCATGTGTGTTGCATTAAGAAAATACAAGAGAAAAGTGGGGAATTATTTATTTCACCTTCTGAAGTGAGAAAAAGAAACTGGCTTAAGTAGATAACATTATTTTATTAATTAAGGATTAAATAATGACTACTAATGTAGTCAGGTTGAACCTGAGGGGGGCAGGTTGAGTGGATTCTTTGAAGCTTATAAGAATCTTTTTTAAGTTTAAAAAAGATAAATCACTTTTTTTTTTTTTATCACCGTGTAACTTTTCTTTTTTACATCCTCTAAACTTCGTAACTTGTATTACCAGCCTCAATCATTTTCTTCAACCTTCACACATTCTCTTATACCCATAAACCTTTTTCAGACATATACCACTACCCTTTGGTAGGGAGTAGTAGGAGGGGAATTACTGGAAAGTAGAACAGGAAGAGAAAAGACAGCCACACCTAGTGGCACCCTGCTGGTGGGGTCTTAGGTCTTTCTGTATTTTTTCTTTGTTGTGACTCAATGGGCATAAACAGTTCCATACATACTGCCTTTTGCCAAGGCCTCTATGAGGTTCAAAACCCATCTTTAGCATCTGAGGCATTACAGGATCTGAAGGAGTTAGCAGAAAATCTCTCATTTGACCTAGCAAGTCTCACCTTAGTGTGAAGGGAAGGGAGGGTATCACACAAGGATGGAAAGTTCCTCTATTTTCCTGTTCCTCCCAGTACAAAGTGGCTGTACTTTGAGCAACATTGGAAGCATGTACAACATCACGAAGTCTTGAATAAGTAGATGTGGTTGACCAATTTGCAGGCCCATCTTTGCCAGCTATGCAAGAGACATTTGCTCTGTTATCCAAAAGGCTTTTGATAGCTTTTTGATGTATTGTTATCTCCTTTAAAAGCCGGTTTTTATTTACCTCTTCTACCCAAACACTGAATTACTTGAACCAAAGCTTCTATCTTCTCCAGTCTGAGTTTGTATTGACTGACCCCTAACACATAATGGTAGCAACATTTGAGCAACCCTCTGTACTGCATGAATCTATACTGTTTTTGTGGTCGGCTGCAACATGATTTTTATTTTTCCTATGTAGTCAGAATCAGTAACTCCCAGAGTTAAATGTATCCCTTGTAGAGAGATAGAGCTTTTGCCTAAAATTAGTCCCATCATGCATGTGGGCAATGAACCATGTACCCCTGAGGACATGGTAATTGATGGAGAATCAGGAGTTAGTATGACTGAGGTGGTGGAACTGAGATCCAATCCTATGCTCCAGGGGTGGCCCAACATAGGGAGGCAACTGACTTCCTTGGTAGACTGGAAGGAGAGATTATTGCTGGGGCCCCATTATTTGATGGGCCTGAGAGGCCCCCTGAAAGTTTCCCTGCTGAGGACTGTTCCCTTTAACGGAAGTGGCTTGCCATTTTTGTGAAATTTAGATCTCTTTTCTCTCTGACAATGGTAACGTTTCTGGCAGGTTCCGCACAATGTAGCTGGAGGGGCAGCCCCTACATGACCCATAGCACTCTGCACCAGTGCATTTCTACTTTGAGGAATTGGCAGCTTATGTGCCCAGTCAGCCCACAGTTGAAACAAAAACCAGAGCTTGGATCTTTCTTTTTAGGTTCCCCTTTTTGAAATGGGGAAAGCCCCTGGAAAGCTGCTGTCATTGCCGGTCCCTGTGCCAGCAGGGGTGTAAAGTCAGCACAGAGGTGGACAAATCTGTAATCTTGCCAGGACGCCTTGTAGGTTCAGGCAAGTCTCTTCAGGCTTTATTAGCACTTTCTAATTGCCTCAACAAGATACCTCCTCCCTCTTTATTAGGAATTATTTTTGTGACTGCATTGTTAGATGAGCCACAAAGTCAGCATAAGGCTCTTCATCCTGGCGCGTGTCCACCAAAGCAGAGGTTTGTAACCCAGAAGAAGGTCACATCTTCCAGTCAGTCACAGCAAGGTTTGAGGTTTGAGATAAACACCGAAATTTTTTTTCTGATATTCTTAAGTGTGCCTTAGGGTGTAGCTACTTGTATTACCAACGCTAATTAAGATCCCCCCCCAAAAAACTGTTTGCATGCGAGGGCCTGCATGTAGATTCTGATAACCTGCACCCAGTTGGTTCTGATTGGTGAATAAAGATGCCAGCAGCCAATAACTGGAGAGGACAGATAGGCAGAATTTTAGGAGTTCCTGGGTTTGGGACCAGGAGGAGAGAAAGAATAGGAGACAGGAGATGCTTTAGGAGAGTGTGGAGTGAGGAGATACTTAGAGGCTGCCATGGGTAAGAGAATCAAAGGGAGCACCCTGGGCTGGGCCAGGAAAGCAAGGTCCAGAGTGCTGCACAAATGGATCCGGAGCAGCCAAGATGGAACATAGAAATTAGTAATTAGTAGCTCGGAATTACCAGTAGGTGGTAGATTCTAGCAGCAGCATCACCCAGCTATTGTGCTGCTTAAGGCATATTAAAACATAAAGACTGTGTGTCTGTGTGTTTCACTCAGGAACATAAACCATTGAGATGGGTAGCAACTCAGCAACAGGAATTATTAATGAATAATTCATACTACATATGATCTAAAAATTCCCCTGTTCCAGTCAATACCCGATATGCAGCATCCCCATTCTCCTCTCTCCTGAAGAATAATTCTTTTCTTACCTCCTTCTCATATTCGTCTCTCCTGAGAGACAACCTTACCTGCTTCCAGTCTATGGCATCTATGTGGTGCTTGAGAGCGATTCTGAGGGAAGGGGTGTCTGGGAGTGGTGAAAACAAACAACTTGCAGGCAAATTGTGAATCCAGGCCAGTGGCCTATACTCTGTTCAAGATGACTTTCTACCCTGCATTCTTCCTGTTCTGCTTTCTTTCCCATTGATCATAGAGAGGAGATCTCCCCTCTAAGTTTTGCTGGAGACATTTCTCCAAGCAGTTCTTTCTCGCTATTCTACAAAATTCCCTGGATAGCTCATCTCCTGCAGATCATAAACCCTGTCCAGTCATTTACTTCAAATTTCCTTTTGATTATCCTATAAATCAACATCCTGTAATCCTAGCACTAATTCTTAGGAGACAGAAGCATGCATTTTCTTGTAGCATTGCAGAAGAATTCAGATATCTCCCTGCCTCCGTTAAGCACAGATCCTTAACTAGCTGAGTAGGACCCTGTTATGAAATTACGATTTCTACTTCACCTGGGCATAATTGTGCTCTGTTCTAGGCTGACCCTGAATTTAGGATTTTGTCTGCCTTTGTAAACATAAACAGAAGAATTTAGCTGGGTGGGGCAAACACCTAAATCTCCTTATCTCCTTCCTCAGTATCTTTCTGACAATTTGTCTCATAGTGTAGCTGTCTCTATGCCTTTAGATTCATGAAGGCACTCACATAATTCATATTGCAGCCTTAAATGGGATGAGAAAAAAATTAGGGAAATGACACCCTTCACAAAATCACAAACAATACAAAATATTTTGGTGTGACTCTAACCAAACAAGTGAAATATCTGTACAACAATAACTTCAAATCTCTGAAGAAAGAAATTGAAGAAAACCTCAGAACATGGAAAGATCTCCCATGCTCATGGGTTGGCAGGACCAATATAGTAAAAATGGCCGTCTTGACGAAAGCAATCTATAGATTCAATGCTATCCCCATAAAAATTCAAACTCAATTCTTCGCAAAGTAAGAAAAAGCAATTCTCAAATTAATTTCGAATAATAAAAATTCCAGGATATCAAAAAAATATTCTCAATAATAAAAGAACTTCTGGAGGAATCACCATTCCTGACCTCAAGCTGTACTACAGAGCAACAGTAATAAAACCTCCAAGGTATTGTTACAGTGACAGGCAGGTAGATCAATGGAATAGAATTGAAGACTCAAAAATGAACCCACATACCTATGGTCACTTGATCCTTGACAAAGGAGCTAAAACCATCTTTACCAATCCTACATGCAACAGAGGACTAATATCCAATATATAAAAAAAAGTCAAGAAGTTAGACTTCAGAGAACCAAAAAACCCTACTAAAAAAATAAGGAACAGAATTAAACAGAGAATTCTCAACTGAGGAAACTCGAATTGCTGAGAAGCACCTAAAGAAATGTTCAATATCCTTAGTCATCAGGGCAAGGCAAATCAAAACAATTCTGAGATCCCACCTCACACCAGTCAGAATGGCCAAGATCAAAACTCAGGTGACAGTAGATGCTGGAGAGGATGTGGAGAAAGAGGAACACTCCTCCTTTCCTGGTGGGGTTGCAAGCTGGTACAACCACTCTGGAAATCAGTCTGGCAGTGGTCCCTCAGAAGATTGGACATAGTACTACCTGAGGACCCAGCTATACCACTCCTGGACATACACCTAGAAGATGCTCCAACATGTAACAAGGACACATATGCTCCACTATGTTCATAGAGAAATTTACAAACTCATATTTTTAGAGTTTTTTCTCACAACTTTAAGGGATGTCCTGAAGGTCCCAGCGTTTAGCATTTTTGTTAGACATTAGCCACACCTTCACCTCCTGACTCATGCTATCTCTGATTATCATGGAGTCATTAATGTTAAGAGAAAGGACATTCCTTATAGGAGGAATGTAAACTATGTACCTTATTATACAAACAAGCCTTATGCTCAGGCAGCTATTGATACTCTAGTAGGCCCATATCTGCTAGCCTTGTCCCAGCGGCAGGAATGATGTAATTCTCTCCCCACCAAGGCCATGCCAGACCCAGCACACATCAATTAACTCAATCCAGAAATATGATTGAGCACCTGAGTGTTTTATTGAATATACTGCTGCTGCTGCTAAAATTATATTAGTAGTTATGTATGCTGAATAGTTCATCCTTGCATTTAATGAACTTTAAGTGCCGTTTCCTTAGGGACCAGGTATACAACATTTTTAGACGATGATGACATTAAACTGACATGAACCACTGAAGAAAGGGAATGTCATGGACATAGTTAAGCTGAGAATGTTAATGAACAAATCCACTAAACTCCCTCTAACAGAAGAGGAAGGTTGTGGGCAAAAAGGCATGTATATGTGATGAGACAGCCTCAAGTTGTGTGCCTTTCCCTCATGAGCTGAACTACCTTAATGAAGATATCTAAAAGTGCTAATCTTCTAAATTTGAAACAACATGAAATGACAACTAGAAAAATTCAACACAATGACATAATCCGTACCAAAATACTGGCAGCACTGACAATATTACATAAAATTAACTTCAGATCGTTTGTGTGAAGGATTGAGGAGATGTAAGTAAATACCATTTTCCTACTTACTTACTATCTTACTATTTATATGTAAACATAACAGAACAAGAAAAAAAAATACCAGAAACTTGTGCATGGAGTTGAGCTTCCTTACAAATAGAACATGACATCTCCTGTGACTTCATGTGTATGATTAAAAGGTGTTTTGTTGGTTGTGATTTATTTTCTCTCTCTCTCTCTCTCTCTCTCTCCCCTCTCTCTCTCTCCTCTCTCTTTGCTTGTGTGTTGTGTGTGTGTTGTGTGTGTGTGTACGGGTGACCATGAAGGGCAGGAGATGATGTCAGAGATCCCATAGAGCTAGAATTACAAGTGTTAAGGTCTAAATTTGAGTCCTTTTCAAGAGCAGCAAGTATTTGTAGCCATAGAGCTCTTTCTAGTTCCTGGAAATATGTTACCTTTCACAGTATGGTAAGAAAAAGGTTAGAGGACTGGCTTTGCTGACAGGTCTGAAATAATACCCCTGCTAAGGCTGTAAGTAATGCAGGTGGGAGCTGTACACTCTGATACTGCTTCTGTTTCATCAGCCTGGAACCATATGAGGACAGACCAAGGAGAGGACTCTGACATACTATAAAAGGGATTTGCATTATTTTCCTTTGTTATGGCTATGAAACATCCCTTGGACTTCATCCCCAAGCCTCTTCAGTGACCCACTTTTATGGCAAGATCATTGTCTGCAGGATTGTGTTCCAGTTTCATTTCTCAGGCTGTAATAAACTACTCTGTCCAAAAGCAACTTAGGGGAAGAAAATTGATTTGCTTATAATTCCAGGTTAGAATCCATCATAGCAGAGAAGGTACTATAGCAGGAGCTTGAAGAAGGTAGTCAGACAGCTTGGCCACAGTCATGACCAGAGACAAATACACTTATGCAGTTTTGCTTTCTCCTCTCTTACATAGTTCAAGGGCCAGTATAGTGAATGATGCTGGCCAGAGTTGGTGAGGCTTCCTGTATTAATTAACAATCAAGACAATCCACAGATATACTCAGAGAAAAGTGATCTAGAAAAGTCTTGAATGTATAACTCTTGTCTCAGGTGAATCTAGGTTGTGTCAAAGAGCAGTTAAAGTTCACCATTACACGTGAATTGCTTGAGCTGAAATCTATACAAAGGTCCCTCTGGAGCTAAGCTATGGTGAAGTAGGTGCTGTGTATTTCATCTGAGATGGGAGTATGCATTTAAAAAGATAGGTTGGTTCTACTACCAGTACTGCTAGGGGGAGTCAGTTAATGTGGTAGAAAAAAAGTCTCTCCATGAAAAGTGAGTATATAGAGATTCTGGAACCATAACTGTTAATAGGTGTAAGAATATTAGAAAAGAGACAAAATTTGCACAAAGTGCACTTTAGAAGTTAAAAACTAATGAAGAGGATTTTAAAAAGCAAAAAGCAAAAGATTACAAAGGAGGGGTCCAGGGTAAATAAATGTGGAAAGAATAGCAGCAAAAACAATGTGAAATAAAATGGGGAAAATGAGAAAGAAGAGACCAGAGAAAGGGGAATGGAATTAAATTAAAGATGAATAAAAAATGAATGTGAGTTTAAAGTAGGGAAAAGCAAGGGGATATGAGGAAATTCATTAACAACACTAAAAATTAAACTCAGCAGGACTGATTTTCTTCTACAGGCAGGGGAGTTCATGTTCAAGGGGTTAACTCGTCTTCTGTGCTTTTAGTTTTGGATTGTAACCTCTCTGCTTTGACCAGGGCTTCTAGTCAGCTCTGGGTTATTTTTAAGAGTTTATTCTCATGTTCTGTCCTCTGTTGGTTTGATGCTTCTCACCAAGTTCACCTTCCATTTCATCATCTTAGCTCTAATCTTGAAAATAACTAGCAATCTGAATAGTTCTCATCATGCATATTTCAGATAAAAGTCACTTGACTTTTACGTGGAGTTAATTGTTCAAACTTTGTGTGTGTGTATGTGTGTGTGGTGTGTGTGTTGTGTGTGTGTGTGTGAATTTGCTTCTGTGATTGTGTATCTATATGTCCACATACATGTCATCCTCTGTGGAACCAGGGTTCTATGGGACCCTGGTCCAGCTGGAAATGGCCAAAGTGTTACAGATTTCAGAAGGGAACCCTTATCAGGGTAGGTAGCCAGGGTCCCACGTCTTGCATGGTACTAGTGTTAATGCTAGTAGCAGGACGGGGGGTATTGGCAGCCAATCCCAATCGGCACCAGACGGTGGCAGTGGGCAGTGGCGGTGGCAGAGACACTGGCATGAGCCCGTCTTCCCCAAAGTGGTACAGTTCAGTAAGACAGACACTCTCATACCATTCTTAGTGAAGTAATGTGTGTTCTCTATCCCATGTGGATAGGGACTTTATAAACGTTGAGGAGTAGGGTGGATCTGTTTTAGATGCTAGTGATGCTCTATATTCATGAGGAAGGACTTCAGAGTCTCTTACTGAACCTGGTGCTCACTGACTCATCTACAGAGCCTGGTCACTAGTCAGCAAATTCAAATTATCATCTCATTCTTCTTTCCTGCCCTGTGATTGCAGGCATGTGTCACTGAACATAGTGCTGCCCTTGGGTACTGTGACCAGGTGAGCATGCTTGTGTATCAAGCACTTTCCTACCTTATACATCTCCCTCATCTCATCTCTCTAGATGCTCAACCTCTTTGAAAATTTAGGGATTTTATTTTAGCTGTTAAATTCATATAGCAAAACTCTTTTTAGAGACTATATTAAAAAGATAGGAAAGCAATCTTATTAAATATTTAAATCACCTCCTATGTTTATCAGCAAATAATACTTCTAATAAAGCTTAGTTCCCATCATCATCACCTGGGGTATTGATACAAACCTTTTAATTTTGTCTGATACAAAGAATTGTTTGCATAGTGAATAAAATCACAGTGCTCGTTGGTGGTTGCATATGAATTATAGGGACATATATGTCACATACACAAAGAACATATGAACCAATGAATATGCTCAGTATGGGAGAAGAGAGGGAGAGGTCATTTGTTTTGATTTCTGGTGTGCAACAAAGTTTTGATGATATTTTACTCTTTATTTTCAATATCAGTTTAAATTTGGAAAACTTATGCACGCTGATTGTCAGTGCCCGCATCCTAATTTTGTGCTTCTGTGACAGTTTATTGCTTAATTTGTAAAGGCATGTAAAGTGTATCCTTATGTTGTGGACTTGTGTCTTTACCTCTGGGGGCTGTGTGTGTGTGTGTGTGTGTGTGTGTGTGTGTGTGTGTGTGTGGTGTAGCATGCACCTGAATGTGTATACACAGGTCTATTAATTTTTCCTCAGTTAGTCTACTTTGATATATGAGACAAGGCCATATTGGTTTCAAACTTGACCTAAGCAGGAAGCCCAGAGATCTACCGTTTTGTCATGGGATTACAGGTCGGTGCCAATTTGCTAGTCCTTTTTTTAATGTGTGTATTTTAGGGGACTGAACATGAGTCTCTGGGTTTACAAGGTTTGTACTTCTAGTCTCTGCCCATTCCTTGCATACTTTGTCTTGATTTAACGTTTTGGCAGTTCTCAGCAATCCTGTCTGGAGTATTTTTGCTATTAAGTGTTGTCAATAAAGTGCTGAGAAACCTGGTGGTTTCCTGTTTGAATGGTTCCTGAAAACCTGAGCCCCTTTCTCCCTGGCACAGATGCAAGCAGCATCTCCTGGCTTCCTCCCCTCCCCGCTGCTGTCATGAGTTTCAACAGCTCAATTGACCTAACCAGAAATAACTCACACCTGATGGCATTTCTGTGATAATTTTCTTTTCAAGATAAAATATTTAAAGGACTCAGAAAAATCACTTTTAAAATTTCAGTGTAAATTATTAGATGGCTCTACTATTATGCTAGTTATATTAGGAGTGTTCATACAGAGAGGAAAAAATAGCAGCCAGAAATATATGTTTTCCACAAAAAAAGCCTTAGAGAGCAGAAAACTACCAAACACAGTGTTGAGAAATTAAGCTGTCAACTTTGTCCATTTGCAATGGTAAATAAATTTGTTATACTTTTCATAACTTAAAAATGACACATATGCAACTTGTCGACCTGAAGCCCTGTTGCCATGACAATGAAATGCAGTCTCTTTGGAGACAGCAGTAACTGTGTGTTATGAGGATATTCCTTTCAACCCTTTCCTTTCTCTTCCTTTACTGAGCAGTGTAATTATTCCTTGTCTAGAATACTTAGGACCAGATGAGATTTGGACTGGAGGGGTGTTGTAACATTTTAGACTATTTGCATCTACTTAATAACATTAGAGACCTAAGGCTATTGCAACCAATTTATATTTATACCTTACACATGCACCATACAATATTTCAATAATTTTACATACTATACAAAAGTTTATGTTATTGTGTTTTTAAGCAGTAGATTTATGAAGGTACTCAAAATTAACTTTAGTTTTGGATCATTTTATCATTTGAGTTCACAGATTAGAAATATTCAACTTGTACTTTAAAAAATGTTTTTTTTTTAAAACTACCCACCTAATGCTATCGTTCCCGATGTGTAAATCATTCATCTACCTCAGCTTCCACAATGGAGTGTAAAGTAACAAATCTTCTCAAACAGCACAAGGAGGAAGTGTTCCAGCACCCAGTTTACTTCATCTACTGTTCGACAAGATTTGACCCTTTATATTTCATTGTGAGGCAATGGAAATGACTAGATGTCTCAGATAAAAAGTGAAAAGCAAGACCTGTTTTACTTCCTACATCGCAAACACACTATGGCACAGGTGTGTCTCCTTGTATACCAAATATCCAATGAAGTGTATTGAAAATGTACAAATCAAACAGAGGCTAAGGAGGAAAAATTACATAAAACATCAAAATCAGTAGTACTCCATTATAATTTGCAATCTTATTACTATTTTAAGGGCCAGTATTGCTTCTAATGTTCTCTGTAGAGATTGTTTAGTAGATGTAAATATTTTTAACCTGTTTGCATCACAGAAAGTTTTCTTTCTCTTTCAACTGTGGAGAATAGTTTTGCTCAGTAGAACAGTCTAGGCTGTTGTCTCTTAGAAATTGGTCACATCCTGGATTTTAACTTTACCGTGAAAAAAATCATGTGTTACTCTGATGAATGTTCTTTTATTTGAGACATGATTTTTATCTCACAGTCTTCAATACCCTCTCTTTATTCTGTACATTTAGTATTTAAATTATAATATGCTATGGTGACTTTCTTTTCTGGCCCTGTCTAGGTTGTGTTCTTTATGCTTTTAATGTTCTAATTGTGGGTGCTTAATTCTATTATCTTGATGAATATCTGGTCTATGCGACTGAACTTGAGTTATTTCTCTTTATGTCCAAAAATTTGAAGATTTAGACTGTTCCTGATATTTGGTAGGGCCTACATATTGAGAGAGAAAGAAAGAGAGAGAGAGAGAGAAAAGAGGAGAGAGAGAGAGAGAGAGAGAGAGAGAGAGAGAGAGAGAAAGTGTGTGTGTGTGTTTAATTCATATTCTTTTCTGGAGCGTTCCAATAGTTCTACCTTATCTTCGTGTCTTGATATTCTATCTTCCACTTGATCTATTTTATTTCTAAGGCCTTCAAACCTTTCTAGAGGCTTTTTGAGTTTTATAATTCAATCTTCACATTAACTTGAGTTCCCTGAAATATTTTCACCTTTTCACTGAATTCAGCTTTCAACTCCTGATCTTTTTCAGCATATTATTTAGTCATTTATTTCTTTTTTTCTAGGTCACCACCCAGGCATTATTCTCTCTAAGTGCACTCCATCCTCATGTCTTCTTTAAACTGTAGTTTATTATTGTCTTTTAAATTATTTTGGACTTCATCTAGGTAATTCTCGTTGGAAAACATTTCTATAGGAGTGGTACATTTGGGAAGGAACATATTGTTTATCCATCCATATTGTTTATGTTTTGTCAATAAGATCAGAACTTACAAACTCCTTTCCTTGTTAGTATGTCTGATATGGGACTATAGCCTGCTTCAAGCTGCAACAGGGCAGGAGGTAAGCAACCACATCTAGGTTAGCTCTCATAATATCAAATTTCATTACATTTCATCCCACACCCCAGAACATTTTTTTTACTTGATATTCCCAGAAGTCTGAGAATTTCTCTTCATTTTGTCCTATATCTATCCCCTTCACTCCATATGCAAATATATCTTTCAACCCCTTTGGATTTATACCCAGAATTAAGAGTACTTAGCTGGCAGTGGTGGCAAATACCTTTAATCCCAGCACTTGGGAGGCAGAATCAAGTGCATCTCTGTGAGTTCTAGGCCATTCTGGTACATAGAGTGAGTTCCAACACAGCCAAGGCTACAAAGTAAAACCCTGTCTAAAAATAAAGCAAACCAAACAAAACAGCAACGGCAACAACATAAAGAGTAGTAGTGAAGTAAGGAATTTCCTTTTATAGGTTTATTTTTAATTGTGTGTATATGTGAGTCTGTTTTTGAATTTGTACACAAGAGTGAAGTTGCTCATGAAGCCAGAAAATACCCTCTGATGCCCTGGAGCTGGAGTTCTAGGCAGTAGTGTTCCAACTAACTGACTGGGGTGCTTGCTGAGAACTAAAATTATGTCCTCTATAAAAGCAATATTCACTCTTAATGACTGAACTATCTCTCCAGCTCCATAACTCTGATTTTTGGTTGTTGAGAAGCACTCATATTGTTATCCTCTACAAATTTCTATTACCAACAATGATATTCACTGGTTGTTTTCTACAGACTTTTTGGTAACATCCTCCTTAACAGGTCAGAAGCAACATCCCTTTATGATTTTGGTTTGAGTCTTGATGATGATTGTAGCTGCTCAGTATATTTTCAAATAGTGAGTCATCTACTTGTTTTAGGAATATTTATTCAGGTCCTTCCCTCTTGTTTAAATGACTTCTTTGCTTTGAGCCCTTGAGTTATTTGAGTTGAACATATGTTTTGAAACTTAAGCTCTTGTAATCTGTTGTACTTACATTTGTTGATTGTTTCTTTGCTTCAAACAGCAGCTTTTTAATTTGCTGTAATACCACCTGTCAATTTTTGATCATGTTGCGTGCACTTGTGTGTACCTAAATTTTCATTGACAAAGTGACATTAATGATTTTTACAAATGTATTCTTTTAGTAGTTTTACTGTGATAAATCTTTTATTTAAAAATGTGTTTAGGGTTGATTTTTTTTTATGTGGTGTGAGATAAGGTTCCTGACATCCAGTTTTCCATCACATTTTACAAAGAGAATATTTCCAAAATTTTTTTATGTTTTTCGCAACCTACTTGATGATAAACTTACTTTTCCAAGGTGAGTTTATTACTGGTTGGTAAAGTACTTTACTCAACGTGAGTTTATTACTCAGTTTTGTATCCTGTCCTTGTCCTTATGATTTCTGTCTGTTATATGCTGATACCATACTAATTTTATTTGGAGCTTTGAAATATATTTTGCAATCAATTAATATTATGCTTCTATTCTTGTTTAAGTTTGTGTTGCATTTTCAGGTCTTTTGTAGTTATTATATAATTATAGAACTGATTTTTTTATTTATGTTAAAAAGGACATTGGAATTTCTTCAGTGACTATATTATATCTGTAGAAAGATTGAGTAGTGTGAGCATATTGACAATGTAAAATAGTCTAATCTGTAAACATATATTTTATTTTACTTTTATCTTTATCAATTCGACTAGTAAATGTTTTGTAGTATTCCAAGTGCAACATTTTCTGGTTTTGACCAATTTTATTCTTTTAGACTAAACTCTGTTATTACATCTAGATTTGCTCTTTTGCTTCTTTTACAGATAGTTTCTTTTTAAGTCCCTAGAATCTGTAATGATTTTTAAATTAAATGTTTTATTGATTCATTGTGAATTTTCCATCATGCACCTCAATTCCATCCATCTCCCTTTCCCATTGTATCTGCCCTTCACCCTTGCAACCCCTCCCTCAAGAGAGACAAAAAAAAACAATTCTTTTCTGCCAACTGTAATGTGTTACAGTGTGTACCACAGTATATCCTTTTGTGCACACTTCTTTACTAACAAACGGTCATTGAATTGAGTCAATTTAGGCTGCTGAATTCTGCTATATGATCCATACTGGATCCTCATCAGGATTTCTTTTAGATATTCTGTTGTTGCCCTCTGTCATGGAGATCCTGCAGCTTTAGATCTGTAAGACCATCCTCTTCCTACACTCCAAGAGTTCATCAATGGTGTATATTTTAGAGTGAGCCAACTCACAGCCCTGGATCTGGGCTTTGATGGTAGATGGGTTGGTCAGCCTGCTAGTTGCCTATTCCACCATGGCAAGATCTCCAGAATTGCCCTGGCTAAGTCACTTAATGTTGCAACAGGGAAGGGGCTGGCCCAACTCTCCAGCTCTTAAGCCCTCAGGGCTGGCTCACCTGCAACCCACAAAACCAGAGCCACTGCTACTGTTTCCTGAGCAAGGTTGGGGGTTGGGGCTCCTGAGTACTGCAGCTGGCAAGGGGTGGGTCCAACTCTCCTGCTCTCAAATCTTCTGGCCAGTTCTCCCATGATCCCCTGGAGAGGGGTAGTGCCAGTTCTGTAAGGCCCTCAGACATCAATCTGGCTCGAGGCAGTAGCCCAGGCCTGAGGTATTCCCTGACCTTTGGTGATGACAGAAAATTTCTACTTTAGCGCAACAGATCCAGACATGGACCTTGGTGGCAGAATGAGCCAAGAACTTACCATGGTCTTAGGTGGACCCACCATCACCAGCTACTCACATCAGGTTCCACTTCTCTTCATTACGGCCATATTCTTCTGCTTCTCTTTCTCTCCCTTCTTTCCACAACTTACTTGTTCAGTAAGTGGTACCCAGGGCCTCTTAGTAGCTGAGGTTGTCTCAAGGTCCTATGCCACGCCCATGTGGCACCAAGCAACAGTCATTTCTGCTGTGGTCTGCTTGATCTGGCCTGCATAGCACTGGTCTCAGGGTCATTTCAGATTTGCTCACTGCCTGGACTCATGATTTTTTTTTAATAATTATTTTTGGTAACTGCTTTGATTAGTACTTCAAAAAACTGTGTTAGTACAGATTTTGAGTAGTGACATCCTTGTCTTGTTCTTTATCATAGATGAAAAGCTTTCACCTATTTCCATTGAACACATTACATGCAACTTCACTATATCAAAATTTTATGTGTTGAGGTGAATCCTTTTCACACAGATTATTTTTTTTTTAATTTTCAACAAAAAGTTGAAATTTGTTAAGGTTTTTTTGGCATCCTTTAAGATGATGATAAGAACTGGGTGGTGGTGGCGCACACCTTTAATCCAGCACTTGGGAGGCAGAGGCAGGCGGATTTCTGAGTTCGAGGACAGCCTGGTCTACCGAGTGAGTTCCAGGACAGCCAGGGCTATACAGAGAAACCCTATCTCAAAAAAACCAAAAAAAGAAAAAAAAAAGATGATGATAAGATTTCTATACATTATTGTCTTTCTGTGGCATATTACATATTGATTTGCATGTTGATCAGTCTTTGTATTCTAGGGGCAAATTACATTTGACTATGCTACATGATTCTTTTAGTTGTTGTCTAATCCAGTTCATGAGTTAGTATTTTGTTAAGAATTTCTTAACGATTATTAAATTAAAATTTAATCTACCAATTTTTTTTTATTCTTATGTAGTTTTGGTATTAGTGTAATAATGGAAGACATTTGATTACTGGTTAAATGCCTTTGTCATTAATGTGTTCAAACACGTGGACCATATTCTTATTGAAATCCATCTCAAGTCAAAAATACTGATATGTAAAATTAGTTCTTGTTCCCAATTTCAAGGAACTTAAAATGTTCTTATGTTATAGAGCTATGAGTACACTATGTTCAAGGACCTCTTGGGAGCAAACTGTTTATGGCTCTGTTCATTACAAAAAATTCTGAGAAAAATACAGTGTTGTAATAACATCTGATAAATGATAATATAGAGTTACAAGCTTAATATGATTCTAAATCCCTTCATCTTTTTAACAGTCCTGTTCTGAAACATCCTAACTTCACAAGAGTTGAGCTTCATTCTTTAAAATTTAATCTATAAATTAACTGAATGATAAATTATAATTCACAGTATAATTTAAGCCATTTTATGTGATTCGATGCCAAATCAAAGTATTCTTAAATACTCAAATAGAAAGCCATGCTCAGCATTCTTGTTACGTTCCATGCATATATAAAAAATAAAAACATTTCTGTCCTATAATATCCCACAAGGGTCTCTTCTGCAATTCCAGTTCTGTAAGCAGTACCAGACTCTGTGGGGTTTTCTAGAATTCTTCCTAGTAAATCTCGAATTCTCATTTTCATACTCATATTTGGATTCACCTGTCACCAGTAAAGAAAGGACACAAACTTTATCTTCCAATAAGAAGGTTGTGATGAAATCCAGGACCTTCTTAGAAATGAGCACAGCCATATGACTTACAAGTTTGAGCTCTCTAATCTGAAAATATCTTTATAAAATACTTAATTTAAACCAAGGAGTAAGTATTGTTCAATTGGAAAGTGTTTATATAATCTGGATGGATTTACAGTTACTGTTTTCTATTCTCAGCAACAGTCTTCATTCTTGCTATGATTACAACACACTATACAAGCATTCTGTTTCAAAGTTGTGCATGACATTAATACCAGCACATAGAAGACAGAGACAGGCACGCCTCTATGAGTTTGAGGTCAGTCTAATCTATATAGCTAGTACCAGATCATCCAGGGATACAAAGTGAGAGAGACCTCGTCACAAAGAAGCAAGAAAACAATAAAATCATACACCTAAAACACAGGTACTGAGTGGTCTGCACAACTAGATTATACAAAGCATTGTGTGGAGAAATATAGCCATGTATATACATGTAGTTGAAGGCAAATGTCACTTTCCATTTTTAATGCTCAGAAACTGGATAATTAAATTCGTTGGTGCGTCCTTGCTGAACTCGCTGAAATTTTTCCACTTTGTGATGCACAGAGTCAAAGATTCAACTTCTTTGCAGTGGCAAGCTTTTTGTCATGTTTGTTGGAACAGTTTTGTAGTAACCAGACATATGATAACTTTTTGATTTGGGCTCTGCTCCATGTAACCAGAAAGGAGACCTACACCTCAGATTCCAGATCCAACTTGGATTCTTCCCTTCAAACATGTTATCATTGAGGTGCTGTTTTGTTTGTTTTGGCTTTTATTCTGGCATCTAATTTGATTGCAGATGTCCAAGAGAAGCCAGCAGTACATTAGCTCCCATGTTAACTGAAAGGACCTGGAACCCACAATTGATCCACTGCTCTTCACTGGGATTTTGGAAGTCTGCTTCTGTCACTGCTTCCTCCTGCAGCATATGAACAGGATCGATAGCTTTGGGGCCCAGTGATAGTGTTGTGTGTCAGGCTGTGTTCCAGTGGCTTAGTTCTTCCTCCAGTTAGCAGCAGAGTTACTTCTGGATAATGAAAAGTTCAGATCACATGATTCAAAAACATATGACTTCCTCTGAGCACTGGAGCTGCAAATGTCTAACTAATCCTAGATTGCATGGAAAGTCATTCATCTTTGTAGAAAATTATGTTGGCTTTATCATAGTGAATGCTAGTATACTAGATCTTTGAATAAAGAATGGTATTCTGTGTTATGTTACAGTATATATGCCTATGGACATATACATATATCCACACATATCATTTATTCAGCTACTAAAGCATTAGTAATATATGCTGATGGCATACTTATAATGATTATTAAACATCTCTCTCATTATGTAGATTACTGTCGATACTTCATAACTCTAAAGTTTATCAAGTGGAGGTTAGAAGACAACTAACTAGAGTTGATTCCCTCCTTCCATCATGAGAATTGCAGGGATTGAACACAGATTGTAAGCCTTGACAGCAGGTGCTATCAAGTGAGCCATTTCTTTTACTCATAAACCCATTTCTTGCTCTATACCTTTTATAATATGGGAACATAGTAATAAATACACTATGGTAACCAGTTTAAAAAAAAGTTAATGTTTTCTGTCTGGTATTTTGTAAACTGCTTTGTATCAACATACAATATGAACCATATCATATGGCCACTCTTTCTAAGTTTTCCACATGTACAGTCATCTTTAACTTAGATATCTAAATTACAGCTTTTGTATATTTTCTGACTGTGAAATATCTTCCAGAACAAGTAAAAGACCTCTGTGTTTTATCATGGAACAGACAATCCTGGAGGGCAGGAAATACACAGTCTCGCTTAACTTTAGTTTTGTACACAATCATAAATGGGAGAGAGGTTAATAAATATTATTTAGACCCAGTCCTGGGAAATAGGAGATAGAGGCATGAAATACTGTTTTTATTGCTACCATTATGCTGATGATCCTCTGGCCACTTCCCTCTGGCTGGTGTAATTGCAGTCTTCATATTTTATTCATTACAAGAGCTTCTTTGTGTCCATTCCTCTTATGTTGCTGCTGTGCCTTTATTAAGCACTTCCTAATGGGTGTGATCTGTGGTTCCATCCACTTTCTGTCTGGAATTTTCTCAAGTCTTTAATGAGCATTCTACTTGTAGCCATCAATTCAAGTATGGAAACAAATGAATAAACAGTTATTGTGTTCAGTTAGTATTGTGGAAATCTAACTCACTTTATCTCCTTCATGTTATTTTTGATAAATTTGTCTACTGGTTATAACTAATTTGAGAAGAAGGAAGCTTGATTTATGTAGGTATTCACATTGTCTTCTTGTCTTCTTTTTTTTTCTTTTTCTTTCATTATTTACCACAATCAGAGAATGCCTGTTAACTCTCAGCAACAGACTCCTGTAGATTTAAGTTGCTAGTAAGAAACAGGAAAACAATTTAGAAAAAATATAGGTGATACACTACAAGGAAGAGATAGAGGAGGGAATAGAGAAAAGATACCAAAGTTAGGAAGAAAGGAAATGATACATTAAATGAGAACAGAGAAAAGAAAAAGTAATAAAAAATACATGGAGGCAAATTCTAATAAGCCAGAGCCTGTAAGTGTATGAATATGTGTTTTCATATATATATATGTTTTCATATATATACATATGCTCATTAGGGGGAAGTAATTTTAATTGAGTAAAATAAGTTGAAAGTCTACCACATATTTATAGTCTATAGTCCCTTCACTTAAGTAACTTAGCTGAATGTCTGAGAGAAATTTTACTCCTCCTTTGTCGATATGTTCAGGTTCTCATGCTAGTATATTTTATTATAAATATATAAACAATTAAATTATATCACAAAATAATTACATCCTGGTATTAAAAGATTTGTGCTGCTCTTAAGCTAGGTCAGAGAAATGTCTAACTGCAAAGGACATACTGAATGCAGAGATTTGTAACTGTTCAAAGCTCCGAGAATAAGTGGTGGTGAGTTCTCAGCTGTAGATGAAACAAAGCAGTCATCATGCCTAGGACTGAGAGGTGTAAGATTGAGGCACAGAGGCAAGTATGAAAGAATGTAAAAGCCATTACATGGAGAAGACTGTTGTGAAATGCTGACTGCTTTACATATTGTAGCCATTACACTACTCAAAACTTCAACTCAATAAAGTTGTAGTGACCTTCACAGTGACCTCCACAAGGCCAAACAAATTCAAAGTTCCAGCTTGGAGGGTGGAGGGGCTTCTAATACTCATATTTCCCAAGATGAGGAACAACTGGCACCTGTTGGGTGTTGAGTGAAGGAAACTCACTTTCCTTCATATGCAAGGAGGAACTGGCCTGTGATGATCCTATAGCTATCTGTATGTGGGCAGAACTAAATAGAGTCAGTATGTTATTTAAAATAAATAAAATACAACAATAACAACCACTGAACCTAAATCCATGTTATAATTTTTGGTTATGTTGTGAGAAGAGCAATTTCCTTTTGTTAGATTCTGGGTTAATATAAGGTAAAATGCTAATAAAGGATGTATAGGTATAAGAAAGATGCATGTTTAAACATGGGGTACTCAATTTATTTATAATCTTACTTCTCATCATTGTCTCACTATGTTTACACTTCCTTCAGAAAACACTATTAGGGCACTAAATGTTCTCTTCTTGCTGTGGTCTGAATATTTGTATTGGCCAAAACCCAGATATTTGTCCTCAGATTTCTTTCAGGCAATGGTCATATCATGTAGTCACCATCAAAGGATTATCATCTTTGTTACTTGGTTCCTATATCTGTAATAATGTCTGTGGGATGTTTTGCATACAGAGAGAGAAGCTTTATACTCTGTCTAACATTTGAACATTTGAGATTAGGAGGATTTGTGTCTTTGTGCCTCATGTAGTCATGCAAGATGGTAATGGTAGCATGTAATTACTCGCCTGCCATCTAGTCAGACTCCATGACTAGCTAACACTTTCCTTAGATTTCTGCTATGCTCCGAGAACAACTGCAGACAGTATTCCCACGAGTGCCACCTGTTTCTCCTTTCTTGGTGCCAGAAATGGCTGTCTCACAAAGACCACTCCTTGGTCATGACTTTTCTCTTGTCCACATTTATCATCGTGAATCAAAAATATCAGAAAATCTAAATATTTTTAAATCAGCCAAATGACACAATTGCTGGGCTCAGAATCTAATCTCATCAGCCATTCTATATTAGAATTCATCTTATGGTGGAGGCCGCCACTGGATCTAATAGCCCCCAGGCCTACATAATGTCCATTTTGTTCGCTTCACAGCCTGTCCAAAAAGCCTTTTCTCAATCTTATCTCCTCCTTTCCTCCTGGGACCTGGAAAACCAGCCTCTATGTTTTTGCCCAACAGTTGGCTTCTGCTGTCTTTATTTACCCAATCAAACAATTAAGGAATCTCCCCTTACAGGTAATGGCAGGAATTGTGTGGCAGAATAGACTCTTACATCATAGCCTGAAAAAGAGAGAAGCATCTTTATAGTCCTTCTCAAGGACATACTCTTAATGACGTAAATACCTCTCCCTGGCCCTGTCTTAGGGTTTTACTGCTGTGAACAGACACCATGACTAATGCAATCTTATAAAGGAAAACATTTAATTGGGGCTGTCTTACAAGTTCAGAGGTTCATTTCATTATCATCAAAGCAGGAACATGGCAGTGTCTAGGGAGGTATGGTACAGGAGGAGCTGAGAGTTCTACATCTTCATCTGAAGGCTGCTAGTAGAATATTCACTTCCAGGGTAGAATGAGGGTCTTAAGCCCAAGACCACAGTACCACACCTACTCCAACAGGCCACACCTCCTAATAGTGCCATTCCCTGGACAAGTTTATACAAACCATCACAAGGCCCCAATTCCAGTAGGTTCATAGCCCCTTACAGTTAATTTTGCTGGGCAACAAGCTGCTAACACTTGAGCCACTTGAGAACAGTGAACATCCAAAATTGCAGCAATATGTTCTACAGAAAAGGCCTACAGAGACATATTTCAGTCCTACAATGTAATGATTCAACAGGAAGATGCTCTCTCCTAGCGATTAGCAGATTCACTCCATACACTAACTAATTTGGTTTCACATATCCCACTATCCAGAACAATGCAATTAAAAGTCTGTTGTTGGTAAGTTCTACAGTCCATGTTATTTCATTGTAGGAGGCAAAATGAACTAAGATGCATGCCAATTGATTGTTATAGAGAAAATATACTGAATGTAGGTTAAAATAAAGGATTTTCATGTTTAACATTATATACCCTTTCATTGATGAATAGTGCATTAATATATAGAAAATAATGAATGCCATACATAGTCATCTCACTGTCTGTTACATGTCATTCAATATAAACATTCTACAAAAATATCTAGCATAGATAATATAGTTGAAAGTCTCATGATTCAAGCTTTATCAACCTACTTGTTATCTTAATAAAATAATATAAATTACTAGAGATTGGTCTGTTAATGTGAGAAGTCACATGAGATTTAGTTAGCAATGGAACAATTAATCTTTTGCACACTTTTTAACACACAATTATTGACTCATTAGAATACTATTAAAGATTTAAAACTTTTCAGGAATATAAATATCCTAACATGTCTGTGTGTGCATTAACTCATGTATATGGTTGTTACTGGATCCATGTTGTCACAGATGTCTATATATACAATATAAAGCATACACAAGGGTGTTAAAATATTCTTATAGTATATAGTAAAGACTTGGTGTTCATAAAGTATTAGAAATACATGTAAAATTGAAATTTGCACTTATAATTAGTTTGGATCATTTACAAGAATGTAAATATTATCAGAAAAGATAGTGATGAAGTAAGTTAGCATGAAATCAATAATTTCTATATTTTTCAAATGAAAATAGATATTTTCAATTTAAAGTATCAAAGATGAGTTCTTAGAAAGGAAATGATTTAGAAGAATTTCTAAAGAGAAAAGACTAGAACTCGCATGTATTCAACTGTGGAAATACAGCAGTCAACCAAAGCTAGTGGAGAGTATTTTATAGGCAGGAATCTAACAGAACAAAACAAAACATTTCTTCCAAATGTCAAAAAAAAAAAAAAAAAAAAGAAATTGGCCAGTTTGATTGAAGAGGTAACATATGTCTGCAAAAATAAACAAATCTAATAATCCTTAGAGGCCAAGGGTTGAAGCATCTGTATTTCACATTGCAAATGATTGTTTGCTTTTAAAAGTTAATTGGGCCGTGAGATGCTGTAGAATAATTTGTTGCCCAAAAGAGCTATCGCAAAACAGTTAGCTGAAGAGTCCATCAGTGCAGCCAGGAGTGGAGGCGAGTACACCTGGGGAGTTTGGGCTGTAGGTTCAAGGAGTACGGGTTCACTGGAACAAAAATGGATTATAAGAACATGGATGTCTTCTGTGATTTGCTAATAAAGAAATTCCCTATGCGTGATTATGGCTCTCACTTTCTTAGTCAAGAAACCTAGGCTTGATGGGAAATAAGAGAGAAACAAGGGTGGGCAGGAGCACATATACTATTTTAAGGTATTGATAATGATGTTCACTAAACAGTGAATAAATATGCAGAACTGCAGAATTCTCTTTAAACCATTTATATAAGAAAGAGGTAAAATATCTGTGAAAAATGATAAAGGACAGTACCCCAACACCTGCTAGCACTAAAACCTGTCCTGGCCTGTAAGGTCGGAGGAGTCCTATGAATGCAGACTCAGCACATGTACCAGTAGATGGACTAATGATGGAGAGAGAGATAGAGGAACAAAATCTAGAGAGAGGACTGCCCTCATCTTCCTTTTGAAATGATTGAAAATGCATGTAGGAAGCCAGTTGAGAAAGGATTTGAAAACATAGTAACTGAATTCAGTCAAGGGAGGATTAGAACAAGAAATTCCATGAATTTGAATTTTGCTCTTTTACCCACTGCAATATTTTAAACACAATTACGTGCAGAAAATGACCAAAAGGATAGAACTAGGCCTTGGAGATTAATGAACAAACTTAGAATGTCTTTCTCAGGGTATCTATAAGAAAATTTAAGAAAAGGTTGGTAAATTTATGTTAAAAGAAACCACTCACTGATTATTGGATTTTAGCCCAGAAGCCTGAAATACCCAAGATTCAACTCACAGACCACATAAAGCTCATGAAGAATGATGACCAAATAGGGGAGCCTTCAGTCCTTCTTAGAAGGAGTAACAAAATACTCAAGGGTGCAAATATGGAGACACAGTGCAGGACAGAAACTGAAGGAGGGACTGTCTACAGACCATTCCACCTGGATATCCATCCTATGTGCAGTCACCAAAGGTAGAGGTTGATGTGGATGTCAGGATGTACATGCTGACAAGAGCCTGATATAGCTGTCTCCTTAGAGGTCTGCAAGAGTCTGACATACTCAGAGGCAGATGCTCACAGCTAACCATTAAACTGATCATGGGGTTCCCAATGGAGAAGATAGAGTGAAGGCTGAAGGAGTTGAGAGGTTTCGCGACACCATGAGGAAAGCAACAATCCCAACCAACCAGAGCCCCCAGGGTCTAAACCACCAGCCTGGGAGTGCTTAGGGAGGGACCCATGGCTCCAGCTATATATGCAAGGGAGCTATATATAAGTGGGAGAAGAGATCCTTGGTCCCATGAAGGCTGGACGTCTTGGGGGGGGGATACTCAAGGGTGGGGAGGTAAGGTACAGCGGAGGGTAGGTGGGGGTACACCAACGTGGAGGCAGGAGGAGGGGGAAGAGATAGTGAGTTCCTGGGAGGGAGGGGGGAAATGGGGTAAGGAGAGAACATCCGAAATGTAAAAAAAATTTTCCAATAAAAAATTTCCAATAAAAAAAAAAGAAAAAAAAAAAAGAAAACCATTACAAGGCTAGAAATAGTTATTATTATGTAATGACCTTCTTTCAGCTGCACATTTATATCCATTACTTATGTATTTTATTTGTTTCTGCCAATGCTTATACTTTGTTTAACCCAACACATTTGTTGTGGTACTTGAATTAAACCAATTACCTACTAGCTGGTTAGCAATGTATATTATTACCAACAGTTTTAAAGGATGTGAGTGACTAACTATGAATGATGATGCATCTAAAGGGAAGAGTTGAAAATTCCTCAAACCTGATGTCTAGTAATTCAACTATCAATTGAAGAATAGGATGTATTAAGGACTTTTACATCTATATACCATTCTAACCTCATAATGTTGCTGAGCTTTTCACTTTGAAATAGGCAAGTATGAGTTTATTTTCTTTGAAGTCAAATGATTTGGTTTTTATTCTGTCACTACATTGAGGATTGCTTGTTGTCATTTTATCACAATGCAATATCACATAAAGAGGTCTTTGAGCTAAAATTTGCACTTTTTGTTTGTTTAACTTAGCTATTTTTGCTTCTTTGTTTGTATACTTATCCTGGTAGCTTCAGTGATAGCAGAGGAGTGAGCAATTTATCTCTGTTCTGTTCTGACTCTGAAGTAACAGTTTTGTTATTTCATGGATGCTTCTGTTGCAGGATAACTCTAAGTGTATGTGTGTGTATGTGTGTGTGTGTGTATTTTCTTTGCACTGGCACATTAAACATGTCAGTGTCTATAGCACTAGACAATCAACCTGTCCTGGATACAGGATATGTGTTTAATAAAAATTTCTTCATTTTCCTTTGGAACTAAGCTATATAGCTCTTACACACACACACACACACACACACACACACACACACACAAGAGGAGAGAGAGAGAGAGACAGAGAGAGAGAGAGAAGAAGTGACTGAGGAGTGATGAGGATTGCACTCTTCTTTATAAAAATAAATATATATAAAAAAACAACAAATAAATGTGGGCAGTAGAGACATAAAATGCCTGCCTTATAAGTACAGGAATCCAAATTTCTTCTCTCGAGCTTAGCATAGTGGTGCCATCTGTAATCCTAACACCAAAAGTAGTGATAGAAAAGGGAGAGACTGCCAGAGCTTGATGGACATCCAATTTAGACAACATACATGCTCTCTGTTCAGTGAGACATCTTGTCTCAAAACTTAAGATAGAACCTCATCAAGAAAGACACCGAGTGTCTACTTCTGAACAAACCAAAATATCTGCAACACAACCTCGTGATTACACATGCATTGCACATAGTACTGCACATATGAGCATGCACCCAAATCAAAAGAATTCCTCAAAAAATAAAACAAAAGTGTTCAAAAGGAGAACAAGTTAATTTTTTAAAGTTCAAACCTATAATTCAATGATTCTAAACATTTACCACCTAAAATATTTGTGAAATGTCAGTGTTACCTGGTGAGTGTGATTAAAAATAGAAAATTAACGGATTTCACATATTTCGATATATATTTTTAATCAAGAGTAGGTCACTATCCTCTGAGCATGTGACTCAGGCATGGTACATTTCCCATTTCCCAGCAGATGAGCTTATAATCAAGCACACATTTCCAGCATACATGGATCTGGTGACTACTTAATTTTGGTCAAAAGATAAATTAGGAGATACTTCGTGATCTGAAAAAAAAAACTAAAAGGAATTGGTGTAGAACTGATCAAAATACACTTTTTTTTTTCCTGTGAGCAAGCACAGGCGGGACAGAATACATTTTTGGCTGGGTAACCTAAATCAAGACTCTACCATATACTTATAGCTCATCATACTTTTATTGAAATTACTTTGTTTAATTTCAGAATGAAATTTATCAAGCAATATTAGGCATGTTTAGACTAATTGGATTTTTTAACTATCAGGATACTTATTGGAATATTTGTCTGCACCAATGATTTTTGTTTCATTGTCAGCTTTATTTCTAAATACAGATAAGTAGGTAGACCAGAATAATTGACTGAACTATATGTACTTGAGAGAATCTCTAAGAAAACTGAGGCTTTATACTCAGTAAACATCTGCAGTTTTGCCAAAGTAATGATAATAATATTAGTTCAAGAACAATTGCTCTGAGGAACTATGATGTCTTTTCATTCCCATTTATAATAGGCATGGTTTGCTGTAACATGGAAAATACATTACTGAGGTTTGGAGCCATAAAATATGAATTCACATATTCTTTCTATGTGAAGTTGAAGAATTTATTAATCCTTTGTTTAATTCCTAATGTGGCTGAAGAGCTCTTACTCACCTTATTAAGTATAATCTCTGATTTAATCATCCTGCCTGACAAGCAATAAGACTAGGATGGATGTTGATGTGTGAGGCCATAAGGATGGCTTGGGTTTTGGTAGAAGTGCAGACTAGAAATAGCCAGGAGATCCAACAGGTGTCCCTGCCTGTGAGGGACAGGCATCTATTTCACCACTATCCCAGAATCCAGGCTTCTGACACATGGCAAAGATCTCCATTGACCCATGCTTTTAAATCACCTAGGGCAATGCAGCCCCTCCCAAAGAGGTTTGTGTCACCTAGCACAGGTAGAGGGAGTGACTATAGACCTCAGCCTCAAGAGATTTCCATATTAATGAGTTACCTAATGGCCAGAGGGCATAGCCAATTACTTATTCTTTTCCTAGATCCTCCTCCCTCCTCCCTCTCTATTTAAGTCAGGTGTGCATTCAGATTCAACTAACATCCATCATGAAAATAAAGCTTGTAAAACCCACGGACTTTCTCGTGTCTTTCGGGCCCACCATGGAGAGCCTCGGAGAAGGCCTTTAATGAGCCTGTACAGCTGCAGCCACTGTGCTTTCCTGAGGACTTCTCTGTGTTCCACTGAAGAGGCTTGCCTCTTCAAGCAAGCTAGCCAAGCAGCCACCTTTCAGCCAAATGAGTAACAAAAGAATCCCTTTTCCATGGGGCATGGTCGGAGCTTCCCTCTCCCTCCCTCGTTTCTCTGTGCTGCGGCTGGTTGCGCACCAGCATGCCCACAGTTTCCATCCTTCTGCAGCCTCTCAGTAGCCTCTAAGAGCCCAAGGGTTTGAGACCAGTAAGTCCCCAGCCACCTCCTGGCCCCGGGGATCCTCAATTCAAGAGCCCCTACCCCCCCAACCCCCCACCCCCGTGGAACTTCAGGCTGAGTTTCTCCCCGCCTAGAGACGCCCCTATGGCTTCTCACAGCCCAGTGCCCAGTGCCCACCTGGTGCCACAAGGAACCAACTTAATCAGATTCCTGTGCTTCTGCCACTCTGAGCCATAATTCCAGCCGACTAAGCTTAAAGAAGATTCAAGTGATTAGTCATGCTTGTACGTGAACATAGAATGGGAGACATTAGACTCAGAGGTGAAGAGCTGGGGGCAGAGCTCACTCATCTGAGTGTCTAGCATGCATGAAGCCTTGGGTTCTATCGCTAGCATGGCATAAACTGGTCATAGTAGTGGACACCTTTACTCCTGGTACCAGGGAAGTGGAGACAAAAACAGCAGAAGTTCCAGGTCATCTCTGATTACACATAGTGAGTTTGAGGCCAGCTTGTGATATTTATGACACTGAAGAAAAGAAGATTCAAAGATGAGTCAAGACCTTCATTACTAAGGAAAATGGCCATATAATGTAAAGAAAATGCCAAAGATCATACTAGAAAAGGATATGTATAAGTGTAAGGGATGCATGGCAGAAAATAGGACTGGATTGAAACTCAGATACAGTTTACTCTTCCTTTGACATGCTGAGCTATCTAGAGTATAAAGCTGTGAGCATGTGTGAAATCAAAACATCAATTCCTACACCTAAGGCTCAGGGAATATCATGGAAGACTGAGTAGAAAAATTGTGAGAGCCAGAGGGTCAGGAAGTTGGCTATGAAATTGTTTCCTAAAATGACAGGGAAGCTACATGCATGAATCATCAACAGCAGGGCTGCTCAAGTAAGACAGGAATAATTATAATACCAATATTCATGCTAATGTGGAAGGGGCAAATATGACAGGAAACAAATTCCATTCTGGACAAAAATCTGAAGAAAGTAATGACTGCTGAGAGAGATAGAGTCAGTTTTTTCTAGGAATGAGTTTCCTAATTGGCTTTCCAATAGCAAATGGTCAGCCCAGAAATCATTTGCAAACAAGCAAAATAAATGTAACCAGCAAGTTTTATTTATATATTTATGCATATAATAAAATAATAATAATAATAATAATAATAAATGAGACCAGTAATGTAAAAGGGAGAAATTGGAGCAATGAAACGTGGTAGGGAATTGATAAAGAAAAGGAAAGTAAGGAGATGATGTAATTATACTTTAATCAAAATTAAAAACAGAGAATGAATACTAATTTTCTGGAGAGAATGTGAGACAAACCAAAATAAACTGAATTGAAGCAGCAACAATGGTAGCAGCAACAGCTTAGCACAGCTGCATCTCTGCTTTCACAGGCTCTCTAACTCCTTGCTGATATTGGTTGAAAGGATACCTGCACTGCTTCTGAGTGCAGAAGCAGCTAAACTGTCCTGGTTCTCATTCAGACACCACTGAGAGACTGTATTTTCTACCTTTTAAACTGTAACAATTCAGAATTCAAGAGGAATCACCATTTTTAATTCTATTGATTAAACCTTAATTGGGCAGATAGGCTGCTTCATGACTTCACCTAGATTTCTTATATCAAGAAATCCATAATTGACCCATGCTTCAATAAACTAGGCTCATACATAATTCTTCTTCTATAAAATGGATTATATTTTCAGGAGGAGAGATGGCACCATGGGTTAAGTGTTTGTTTTGCAGTTGTGAGGACCTGAATTAAATCCTCAGAATCTACATCAATAAAAAGAAAAAAGGGGAGAAGTGGTAATGTAAATGCTGAGTATGTCCATGAGTATGTGCAGTCCAGTGTTGGATATATAAACACAGGGATCCCTGGAGCCTCCTATTCAACTATCTGGTTGTATTTGATATATTTCGGGTTCAAGAAGACATCATTTTTCAATAAATAATGTGGATCATAGTTGAGGAAGACTTTGGACACCACCTTTGGCTTCTTCCATCACACACATCCATGTGCATGCAAGCACAAACATAATTTGTTTTTAAGCCATCGCTTATTTCTGGATCTAAAGCTCAGATCTTTAGCTTGAGAAGCCAGTGCTTAACTAAATGAGGTCTCTGTAATTTGTATTTTTGTATATGTTTCCTGTTAGCAATGTAAACTCAGAGGTATGCTCTGTTTATTTGTTTTGGTTTGTTCTGTGATTTATCCCTGATGATGTAGTGCTTACTGTGGTATCAAAAAAGATTTAGAAAAAGAAAACCTCAGTAAATGTTTGTAAAATTACTCAATATTTTAATTATAATTAAGTAATAATATTTCATTCCTTCATTGATGGAGAAGGATTTTTTTATCAGTAGAAAGAAAATTTAATCTCCAAAGGCCAAATTTTTCAGCTCAAGTATAGATCATTTCCTTGAATATACATTGGTTTGTAAATTAACAAAATCCAATATTGTTTGTGGTTCTCAGTTTCCTCATTTTCTGTTCTCTCCATTACTTTACAATGGTGGAGAAATAAAAGTGGGTTATCTGGAAGGAAAAAAAATAAATGTCAGTCCTCAGCTTTCATACACATATTTAAATAGGAGTATATTTAGATATTCTTCCTTTTCTTTCTTTTGTGTGCAGTTAAAATCAAATAATCAGTCAGCTGTCCAGCTATGAGTATGGCTTATCTACTCAAGCATTTAGAAGACAATTCATCTGAAGTTTTTAAAGAAGACTGAGTTGCTTGAGATGGAGCAGATGTTTGGTTCATTTAGTTATAGCCTAAAGAGAAGAGTACTAGTTAGCAGATATCTACATGGGAACTCTAAGCAGACAGATAGTAGTAAAAGATGTGTGAAATTTAGGGTAAATATGGTGGTGGCAGGAAGATGGATGTTTCCAGCTCTTCATAAGAATTATCCTGCCCAAATAACTATGATTTTCATAAAAATCTCCCTCCATTTTTCTCAGGGTTTATAGCATTGGACTTCTAAACATATTCTCTATGCCTGTTTTCCTCAAAGACTTCTGGGAGATTTCGCTGTGTGGACAAGTCAGTGGAAGTGCATGTTTTGTACATGTAGATAGAGACTGTATGAAAATTAAAGATGTTCTTGTACAACAAAGTCTTACCTGTGTAAAAGTACTACATATTAGCAACCATAACCAGAAATTTGAAATGGCTTTAGAATTGTTGTTTAGTTTGATTTGAGGCAGTGCCGCTTGTAGCTCAGCCTGGCCTGTGACTTGTTATGTAACCAAATGCAGTGTTAAACTTCAAATCCTCATTTCTCTATATCCCTAGTGCTGAGATTGCAGGCCTTCACCACTATACCTGGTTTATGTGTATGGTGCCAGGAATCTAACCCAGAGCATCTTGCATGCTAAGAAAGAACTCAGTGCCAATTGCACTATAGGCCTAGCCTTAACAGTAGAATCTTAAATCAGTAATATTTTTATTTGAGGTGTCTAACATGTGTCAGGCCAAAAGAAGATATCCATTGCCATGGGAAGCCATGTCTGGTACCTTCAGAAAGATACTATCCAGGGCCTCCATATCTGTGTTGGTTCTTGTTTGGGATATACTATCATTTTCTGAGTAGTAGCTATAAGCTACTAAGCTATGTACAATCATTAAAAACAACAGAAAGATAATAATGTAATCCAGACCTCAAGCTAATTGTTCTTTCCCCACCCTATGTCTCAGTGAATGTTTTTCCTGAGTCACTGCGGTATGGTCTTCACATATCCATTTGCCCCTATGTCTATGAACTTGAAAGCTCATGACTTCTCTTAGTGAATGAGGTGACTTTGCTTCTGGCGTTGTTGTGAGGAAAAAAAATTAATGGAGACTAGATCAGGATCCCTTTTATATAAGCTTATATTCTATCTAACCTTATTTTCCACTCTCTTTACTATCTACCAAAGGAACACAGGTTTGGCTAATTGTGGCCCTTACTGTGTTATTTTGTTTGGATAATTCCCAAAGGCTATCATTCAATCAACATTTATATGGAATGTGTGTGTGTGTGTGTGTGTGTGTGTGTGTGTGTGTGTGTCTGTAGTGTGTGTATGTGTGTTGCTGCTGGTATTGTTGTTTAAAAACTGATTTAATTTTAAAAAGATACCAAAAGAGCGTACTGTTAGGTAATTACGATGATGAGGAAGACACATAGATCCAGGAGAAAAGACACATAGATCATGAAAGAGAATATAAAGGTTTTTCTTTTTTCCCAGTTTTGACTTCAATGTAATTTGTTTCTGTTTTATAATGGATATGTGAATTCATCTCTTTGTGCATAAATAGACCATGTGAGCATTCAAAATGTATCTTAATTCTGTTATTCCTCTGAGGAAGTGGTTGGGAAAGGTTCAGGTTTATTTTAAACTCCACTGTTAGTACAATAACACCCAAAAATGACTAGTCACTGAAAACACAATATGGCACTGACCAATTTAATGTGACATTTAAAAAATTTTGTTTGAAGGAAGGAATTTTATAAACTGAAAATTTTCTCTTATTCTGCCAAAATCTATATCAAATCATTCCATTATGCATTATTATACCATAAATTTTAGAATGCTACACATAAAAATATAGTATGGCTTTTAATATTTTAAAGCTGATCCAAATAAACCAGTTGTGATATTGTCTTATCTGCTATCAATTTGAGTTATGTCCCTGATTCTCAATGGTGTCATCATCAGTCTTTAATTATGTTCTTTTATAAAAATATATTTTGATGTACACATCCATATATGTACAGAAGTATGTATTTAAAACATTTAGGAACTTGAAAGAGATAAAGTAGAACAGGAAAAATACAATCTAGAAAGTATGCAAAAGAGAAGGGTTCAGTGGTGGGGAAGAGAACCTTTATATATACAAAATACACACACACACACACACACCTGTGAGCGCCTCTGTCGCCTTTCAGCTTGCACTCCTGACTTATGAAACATCTTGTCTTCCAGGTGGAGCCCCATTCACCTGGTGGATTGGGAGGTCCGATGAAAGGCATCCTTACTGGGGAGGTTTTGTTCCTGGAGTTCAGCAATGTGGATGTGGCCTGGAGGAGAGCTGTCTGGACAATCGACATTTTTGCAATTGTGATGCAGACACAGATGAATGGTAAGGAACTTCAGTTTTCCTACAGTGGTAAGAAATATTAACTGATGCTCAGAATTATAACTCAGAAAGAAAAATGCAGATACCAAATTCAATGGGAATTAAGCCTACATAAAAAAAAAAAAGAAAAAATTGAAAATAAAAATTAAAAGGCCTGGGAGCCTGAAAGAAGACTCACCAATTAATAGCAAAGGATGTTCTTCCATAGGACCTGGCTTGGCTTCTCAGTTCCTATATGTTGGCTAAAATTGTCCTTAATTAAAAAAGATCTAATGCCCTCTAATAGATTCAGTGTGCATATGACTCACTTACATAAGAGCAAGATACTCACATGCTATAAATAAAAGTAAAGAAATAATATGGAAACTCTGCTTATGCATGTTGAAGAGTAATACTGAGATTTGTGCCATAACCTCCTTGTATTCTGAACTTTCTTTTCTAAGTAAGGAATGCAATGTAATATGAGTTTACCATTTAGTTAGTCTTTTTTTTTTCTGTCTACCCCTCTTATGTTTGTGTGTGTGTATGTGTGTGTGTAGATGCTCTTGTGTTTGTGAGTGTCCATGCATGTGTGTATGCATGTTTGTGGAAGCCAGAAAACAACTTTCATTGTCACTCCTCAGATTCTATCTGCCTTGATTTTTGAAGCATTATAATCCCCATGGCTCAGAACTCACTAAGAAGGCATGGCTAGCTGGTTGGATTTGTCTGTCTTTGCCTTGCCAGTGCTGAGATTATAAGCCTTTATAATCACACCCAGTCTTTTTAGTGTTGGTTCTGGGGATAAATTGAGGTCCTCCCTGTTTAAGGAAAGCACTTTGCTACCAAGCCATCTCTATAAATTCTGAGTTAGGTTTTGAAACACACTTGTTGTGAGGTACAAGGAGAGATGGACGTATAATTATATGAATTTCTTTTCTTCCACTGATGTTTAGTGCCTTTACCACCATTTAGTGACTCTAACACCAAATTAATTTTTTTATTCTATTTGCTGATTTTTAGTTACTGATCATATAATTCTCAGAACAATCTTGATCTTCCTTAAAAATAGATGCTTGGAGGTTGAAAAATGACAATAACAGAAGAGTAAAATGATTGTTTACAATATTATACACATCTGCCAAATGACAAGACCTGAGCTAAAACCTAAGTCCATGGACATGGACATGGACATGGACACCATCTCTAGTGCTCTCCTACACCAGTTCAGTCCTGTGAGGTGATGTCTAAGGTCTTATGTCTGTTAGGTCTATATTATCTCTAACCTCCAGGAAAGCTTTTCAGTTTTCACCGTATTACTTATGAAAATGTTCACATAGCATGTCAGCTCAGCTTTCAGGTTTCAGCTGGATTTCAGGCAGCCTGATAATTTAACTTTTGCAGTGTTTTTATCTCTTCTCATCAAACAATTCTCAATTATAAAAGAGAATCCCTGTCAATCTTCTCTTAGACAGGTTACAATTTCCTTGGGGCATAGGATTTTCTTTCATTGTTCAAATTATAACTTTGAACCAACAAGCAGTTCAAAGAAACTTAAGTTTTAGTCAAAACCATATATTAAATCAGGAAGCTAGGGTTGGAGAGATGGGTTAGTCAGGAAAGGGTTTGCCATTCAAGCTTGAAGACCTGAATTAAATCTTCAGCATCCACATAACTAAGTTATTGAAACATCTGGGAGTCTTGGACAGGACTTGAATTCTGAGCACAGGTGAGATGGACCAGGTGGGTGCTTTGGGTTTATTGGAAAGTTCCAGGTGGGAAATCATCTAAAACAGCAATTTTCAACCTATGGGTTGAGATCCCTTTGCAGTTTGAATGGCCCTTTCACAGGTGTTGTATATGTGCATCTGAAAACACAGATATTTACATTACACTTCATAACAGTAGCAAAATTACAATTATGAAGTTGCAGTGAAAATAATTTAATTGTTGGGCATCACCACAACATGACACACTATATCAAAGGACTATAACATTAGGACAGTTGAGAACCATTGCTCTTAAAAGAAATTCAAGCATAGATGAGCATTTCCTAGGGTTGGCATCCATGTTAGTCCTCTGAAATCTACTCCTTATATACCTGTACAAATGTGCATGTGATCCTGTACACACACACCCACACACATACACACACACAGATACAGACATACACACACAAACATATAATGGTAGAAGAAGAAAAAGAAGAAGAGGAAAAGGAAGAGGAAGAGGAGAGAGGAGGAGGAGGAGGAGGAGGAGGAGGAGGAGGAGGGAGGAGGAGGAGCACTATCTGTGTTTGTTTCCAAAATACATGAACCATGAGTTTTGAACATGCCAGAGCTCCTTTAGTACAGAGGAGAGTTCCTTTAAATACCTCTGTCAACACAAACACTTCATGATGAAAAAGTCAGGTGACAACAACTGAATATTGAATGTCAACTTCTTTCCTCTTTGGTCTCCCATGATTCTTCAAAGTGAATTTTATTACAGCATTATAGAGAGCTACCAAAAAATCTACTTTATGTCCTGGATGAAGAACAAATCTCTGAACCACATGTGCCTCATTTTATTTAGTCCTGGTGCAGTAGCTGTTTGATGGAAGTTTTAAGAGGGAAATTCAGAACATCTTTGGAGAAGGATATATTAGTTGCTTTTTTATATAGAAAAAAGAGAACTTCAGGAAAGGTCTATTTATCACACAGTCAAAGGTGCAATCTATCATGGCAGGGAAGGCGTGGTGGCAGGAGCTTGAGACAGCAGGTCAGATTGTATCTACAGGCATGAAGTAGAGAAGATGAGTACTGATGCTCTGGTTAGTTTTTCCTTTTTAATCAATCTGGAAACCTCGCCTAGAAAATGTTTCTGTTCACATTTAAAGTGGCCTTCCCACATCAAATAACCTAGTCTAAACATTAGCTTCTACTAAATTATCAAATTAACAATCAAGAGAAGTCTTGACTAATATAGGAGGGTTGTAAATGTTTTTTTTTAGATTGTTATTTTACAAAAGGAAAGAAAGGGAGGGAGTAAAATCCTCTGATCATAGGGACTCAGATTTGTAGCAAGAGGTATTAAAAAGGAACGACCAGTAGGCTTCCCGGCTCTGCTGCCAACCAAGTTCCTGCTGTAAGCCCAGTACCAGCTGGCCATCCCAGTCCTGCCGGCCCAGGGCCCCTGAGACGTTGGCGTAGTCGCTGCCTCTGCCTACTGCCTACTGCCAACCTCTTTTTTTTTTTTTTTTTTTTGGTTTTTCGAGACAGGGTTTCTCTGTGTAGCCCTGGCTGTCCTGGAACTCACTCTGTAGACCAGGCTGGCCTCGAACTCAGAAATCCACCTGCCTCTGCCTCCCAAGTGCTGGGATTAAAGGCGTGCGCCACCACCGCCCGGCTACTGCCAACCTCTTGGTTAGATAACACAATACCCAGTAACCCAGTAAAATCAAAACTCTTAAAGTATATAGCTAACCAATCATATTTATATATTAATGAAATCTCAATACACAAGATGCCCATACAATTTAGATTTCTATCAATCGATATTATGGTTACACCATCATTTCGAGCTATTCCTCCCTGTTCCATTTAAGATCATTTCTAAATTCCCTAGAAAAAAAAACCTATAATAAACCTCACCAGCCCCAAAACTCAGGGAACTGGGTCAAGGAATCTTTATAACTTCTTGAAGCTGAATATGGGTGTTGAGATATTTGAAGGGGCACGGGAAGGGTAGGAAAAATAGTCTCTGATGTCATTTTCTTAGCTAGATCCTGCCGAAGGTCCAGGACATCAGTAGTTCAAGCCGGTCATTTCAGCATGTTTGATGAGGAGATCCACCAAGGCTGTATATTCTGTAATATACAAATCTCAAAACTATATTTTAGCATCATCAAGATAATTGTTTTGTTTGATTCTCTGGAATCTAGTCCTCTGGAAGTCTCCCTTCATCATATCTGATCCATCTAAGACTGGAAGGTGTACCGAACCTAATAACCTTTTCTAAAAATGCAAAATACAACCTTTTTCCCAAATCAACATTTCCTTGAGCCAGTAATCAGGAAACTTTATTTAGACCTCTCTCCCAGAGAAATAATACAACCAAAACACTCAAAATCACACCCATTTTGAAAATTAAAACAACCTAAAATAAATGAAATAAACTAACATACTGTATGTGCCTATACTTAGGCGTTTGCTATTTTGCCAAGCAGGGTAAAAAACCCAAGATTCCCATGAAGCCCACATAGACAGAATTTGAGTATCTTGAGGCATATTAAAGCAATATATCTTTATACCAACTTTCTATTCGGCTCTCTGCCTAGAGCAGACATTTTGTTATATCATCTATCTGTTGATCTCTATTACCTGGAGCCACAAACATTAATAATTAATTCCTGAATAGTATCTGTTTGTCTCTCTACCTGGAGCCTAAAACATTCATAATTAATATCTGATCAAAGCAGTCAATGATTATCACTGCACTCTCTACTCTGGAGTCAAGTGATTAATTTTCCCTATCTTTGTTCTGACCCGCAAGCAAAATTCCCCACATGATTCTGAAAAAATCTGTATATGAATAATCCCAATATTCTAAATTCACAGTTAAATCAATATCTGCCCCAAGATGGAGGCTTTTTCATTCTCTGGCTCTCTGACTCAGAGCAGCCATCTTGTCTCTTTCTTTGTTTTAACTCCCATACTTGAGTCCACGTGGCTCATCTCAGAGCTACCCAGCTACTCAAAAAAAAAAAAAAAAAAAACCATAAAAACATATAAACTATAACTCTCAGGCTAATAAACTTAAGTTTCTAGTGGATTCTTTCCCAACACACTGGTTCACCACCTGTAGCAGGAGGCATTAAAAAGGAATGATTAGCAGGCTTTCCATTTCTTCTGCCAACCAAGCTCCTGTTGTAAGTCCAGTACCAGCTGGCCATCTCAGTCCTGCTGGCCCAGGGACCCCAAGACATTGGTGTGGTCACTGCCTCTGCCCACCGCCAATCTCTTGGTTAGATAACACGATACCATTTTAAAATACTGGTAAAATAACATTTTACCAGTAACCCAGTAAAATCAAAACTCTTAAAGCTTATAGCTAACCAATCATATTTATATATTAATAAAATCTCAATACACAAGATGCCCAAACAATCTAGAAAAGTTATCCCAATTAACCTAATCTTTTGATATCCATTGCTACCTGAGGCTACTTAAAGCCATGCTGGTTTATGTCCACCTCCATTTTCACCTTCTTTCCTCTCCTTTTCTGTCCTTCTCCCTCAGCAACGCTTAGCACTGCCTCTGTTTTCCCTGTCCAACCACAGGCCGCCTGCTGCAAATAGATTGGACAAGGAAATTTCTGCCACACAGATTCACTCATGAGTCTGACTCATAAGTCCCCTGCCTGTATCTGGTATTAGACATTACTTGCAGATTTATAGGCTCAGAATTAAAAACCTTCACTTTATGCTATACAATTGGATTAACTGACCCAGGGGAGAAATTGCAAGGTGAAAGCTGCCATTGAAAGTGGAGTATTTCTTACTTCTTCTCTTGTATGTTTTATCTCTGACGTGCACTGTCTCTTCTCAAAGTACAATTGTCAGGGCTTAGTTGATTGCACAGTAATGTCTGGGAATAATAGCTGCGCCTTACTTATTCATGATGATGTTCTCCTGTATTTTCTTCTCCCGGAATATTCCATTGATCTCGTTACCCACATAGATCCTAGGCTCTCTCTTTATTGACCTAATTATTAGTTCACTAACCTCTGAACCACTTATAAACTGATTGATTCAACTTCATTAATTATGCTATGCTTATAGGAAATTATCAAAATGCATTTTGTCTGATACTTCTTGTGCAGGTGCACATGCACATGAATGACTAAGTATATGGAAAACTGAGGTCAACGCCAATGAGGTGCCATTCTTCAAGTGCTGTCTATCTTGGTTTGTCCTGGAGCTCACTGATCTAGCCAGGCCAGTTGGCCAATGATCCCTGGGAAATTACTTGTCTTTGCTTCCAAAGACAGAGAGATTATAATAATGTACTTCCATCCTACATTTATTTTTACCTTTGCTGGATCTCAAACTCAGGTTCTCATGGTTGCACAGCATTTAATTGACTCATTGAGCCATTTCTCTAGTACTTGGTAGACCTTTTTGCACTACATAGATTAATGAATATTTTATAACTCTTTACATTTCTTCATATGCATGTAAGAAGCATAGCTATTGATAAAATGTCTGGAATAAGCAACCTCTTAGAAGTTTAGATACAGGTCTCATTCAACAACTGTCTTAATTTGCTCTCTATTTCTTTAATAAAATACCATGACCTCCTTAGAGAAAAGGAGGTTTATTCAGGCTTATAGTTTGAGAGGGATAAGTATCTATTACTGTCATGGTAGAGAAGCATGCTAGCAGGCAGACATGGTTACTAAAGCACAAGGATGAGAGCTCACATCCTAAACTGCAAGCAGAAAGCAGAGTAAGCAAAGTGGCAATGGTATGAAATTCTGAAAGCTCACATCATGCCCCTAGCAACACAGTTCCTTCAGCAAGCCATATCTCCTAAACGTCCTCCTACAGCAACAGCAACTAACAATCAAATTTTCCAGCCTGTGGGGGCATTCTCATTCAAACCAACACAGCCACCTACCAAGAGTCAAATTAAAGGAGCTGAAGTATACCTGTTACACTGCCCAGTGCAAGGGACTAAGATAGCAAGAATTTTCTATTTTTCTCCTGATGGAATACAGTCTGATATCTGTAGTTAATTGTTCTATGTTTCACTGATGAATTAAGAACACGATGTATCCTGTGTTGAATGTTTTGGAGGACACAACATATGGAAGGATGTCATTGAGTTTCACATTCCTAGTGAGATCAAACAAATACATACTCATCTCACATAGGGCACTAATGACAGGCCCAAGAGAGTTTCACCCAGGTCTCAGTAAGTGAATCAATGTGTATGTTGAACATATTACACAGCTCTCTGAAGAGCTACTTACTGAAATATGAGTGACACTCGAATGGCTGTATCACCTCAAAGTTATGCCAAATCCTGAATGATAATCTCATGGAAACCACATCCTGGAGGCTCCCTTTCAATTGGCCTTCCATATACTATATATGCCGTCATCTTCCAAAATAACTTGCAGATGGGGTGAAGAAGAAAGGAGTAATATCTGGAATCCTAAGTAAGGGTACTGTGAACCTCTCCTCTCTCATTCAACTAAAGAGTGTCTATGACTCCATCACCATTAACATAGGCCTAACTACCTCTGTATTGTTCTGCTAAATTAGGTGTCATGGAGCTAGACAATTTCTACTCTAAAACAACCATTCTATTATTCCCCCCAAATCTATCATTGTGCATTATTTACTACATGTGGTTATGTTAATTTTCAATGTATTGACTGAATACCACTCTATGCCACTCAGCCAAGAAAAAAATCAAAGTAAAAGCATATCATATATTCTTTGTTTTGGAGGAATCCATGGGATAACGGGGAAAGTGTTCCTTAGTCCTCAGTGGATCAATATGATACATTTGATGTCAGAGTAAGATCTTTAGAACCAGAAATTATTTCAGGATTTCTAGGGAGCTGGATCTTTTAGAAAGAATAAAGAAAGAAAGAAGAAGAAGAAAGAAAGAAAGAAGAAAGAAAGAAAGAAAGAAAGAAAGAAAGAAAGAAAGAAGAAAGAAAGAAAGTAAAGAAGAAAGAAAAGAAAGCTAAGTTGGAACAACTATATGAAAAGGAGTCCTATATGAAAAGGACAGATCCTTTGTGCACTTGGACTAGGAAATACAAACGCACATAAAAGTTACTGCATATTGGTTGCTATAGAAGATGATGGAACAGATCTGATGTGACAGTCTACTCCTCATTTTCTTCCCGATGTCATCTCTTTTTCTTTGTGGTTCCACAACCTACAGGAAATCACATGGATGACTTCAGAGAACTGCAGTGACTGTGTATTTAAAGAACAGAATTCTCATCATGCACAAGAAAAAGAGCTAATCCTGTTTTCTTTGCACATCCACAGTACTGAGATTATGAGCTGATCATGCACTTATCATATACAGTTGTTCTTTTTCTTTTTTTCTTTTTTTTTTTTTTTTTTTTGGTCGCACTGTCATAGTCTGAATGCTAACAATAATAAATCCCTAACTAAATTTTTATTATGAAACAGGATAATCAAATTCTACATGTGTCACTTGTTAACTAAAGGATCTAAATCATTTACTCTCTTCAGGCCTCAAATCAAGATTTTATTTTTAAAAATAAGGAAAGGCAGAATAACTGCTTCTGGAGATCGCTTGCTGAATTAGCAAATAATCTTCACATCTATCAGATGTGGTATGTGGTCAGTTTTGAAAAACTATGTGGTTATTTATATTATTATTTTCTATAATACTACAAATTCCTAAATCAATTATAAAAGATGATATTTGTTTCTATATTAAATTTATTTTTTATGAAAACAATAGTTAAGTGTATATGTGAAATAAAAGGATGAACACTAACAAAGAAATATCATGCCAACATAATAAAATTTCTTTCAACTATCAAATTCTAGGTGGAGTAAAGGCATATTTCTGAAAATCCAAAATACCTCAAAATGGAGCTTCTGGTAACTTTGCCATACAGTGGATGGACATGCTGTTGAGTCTGAGTGTGTAACAGAGGAGGCTGCGGTCTCCCATGGCATCTGCGGAGGTGACTGACGTGTGATCTTAGGGAATCGGTCTTGCAAAGATTGCAAATTAACAAATTGAAACTCAATCAATTGAATTGTATTGTGTATAGAGAAAGCCTGTGTGAATAAAATAGGAAGGTCAGCCAGAGACCATCCAAGGACAGCTCCAGGACTCAGGGCTGTTGCCATGCATACAGCAATGTCTATGGAAAGTGATAACTACATGGAGATGTACCAGCTTCGAGCCAGAAGGAGCTGCTCTCTCTGTTAGTGATATATGAAAGCATTTTCACACACTGATGTGCTAATATTTTGAAACCCATTCTTGAATTCACAACCTATCCATTCAATTTCACGTCCTGTATACTGAGAAAAAGGATTTTAGAAGTTTCATTTTAGATGTGGAAACAGAAATGACCCTCAGCACCAGAAGTAAATTCCTTTGTGGATACCATCAGTGTCAGTCAGAGCACAAGGAGATTAAATGGCAAAATTAATAGTGTACAGGGTTCACAATTGTGATTCAACATTTCTTAGATGCAGGTGACTCTGGTACATCTTTCTTCACTGCTATAAATAAGTTGTATTCAGCAATATGGTTGTTAATTTTTAGATATCAATTAGAATTACTGCAAAGAGACACTCAATTGAGGACTTCATCAGGTTGGCCTGGTGAGGGATTGTCTTAATTGTTAATTATTATCAGAA
>JAJTUV010004020.1:0-30323 GCA_021653895.1 Mastomys natalensis | reverse complement strand
GGGGGAGGCCAGCCATTGTGGGTGTGCATCCCTGGGCTGTAGTCCTGGTTCTATAAAAAGCAGGCTGAGCAAGCCATGGCGGACCGCCGTAGGCGGCACCCTCCAGGCTTCTGCATCAGCCCTGCTCAGGTTCCTGCCCTGTGTGAGTTCCTGTCCTGACTTCCTTCAGTGATGAACAGTGATGTGGAAACCTAAGCTGAACAAACCCTTTCCTTCCAGCTTGCTCTTTGGTCATGGTGTTTCATTGCAGCATGGAAACCCTAAGGCAATAAATACATAAAACTACAGTCAGCTTTCCAGCTAGTCTGTTCAAACTGTTCCACCTCTACCCACAAGTGACAATACCTCACTGCCGTGGGGGCCTGCAGCCTGCTTCAGGTCCTGCCACCTCCTCCCCTACTGGAAGCTGAGGACTGGTCTCTGTCCTGGGTGAGTGAGACATTCTCATGAGATGATAGGTTTTCCTTTGCAGCTTTTTGTTCTTTTTTCAGTTTTGGAAAAGGAAGCCACCTACCGAGAACAAATGGGAAATGCGGACATCCTTTCAGTGTTAAGGAGAGGATGACAATATCCCTGTGCATTCTGGGAAACTCTGAATGGGACCAGCAGCAGCCTGAGAGCCAATGGGCCAGCAACTGTAGTCAGCAGTGTGTGGCTGTAGTGGCTGCTGGCACCTACAACAGGCCCAAGACCAGCAGACAGCATATACTCACCCACCCCACATGGGGTGTTTTCCTCCCAGGGTAGGGCAGTCCCTTACTACCTCATGGGGCAGGGTGGTAGACTAGCAGATAGACCATGCTGTAATTGCAACAGGGCCATTCTCAGGAACAGCGAGAATGGCTTGAGAAGTCACAGAGAGACCGAACCCAGTGGGGAACATTGCTTAACCTTGGTAAGTGAAGAGCTAGGCTATGACACACTGAGATGGCATGCAGAGATAATCGTGATATGCTGACATGGGGTGCAGAGCCCTGATAGGTTGAGGTGAGGGGCAGAGCTACTCCTTTGCACAATGGGGTAAGATGAAGGCTAGCCTGTGACACACTGGCATAAGATGAAGGGTTAGCCCAAGACAGGATGAACTATCTACTCTCTATTCATTATTATGTCAATCCTCTGCCCACCAACCACTCACTCTTGTATAGCCCTTGCCATCTTCTCACCTGTTGTGTATCATCTGTCCATCCACCATGCATCCCTCCATCCATGCAGCAGACATGTTCCAGGCACCGCCATGTGCTGCTGCTCTCCATCCTGTGACAGACAGCAGGTCCTGCCAAGGAGACAAGGTTACCTCATTCAGCTTGCTTTTGCAAGTGTGTCGCAGAGGAGAAGCACTATGAATGAGCACTGGGCCCACGATGGGAGGGCACACCGGGAAGACTGGTGTCTAGAACAAGTTCTTCACCTGATGGTGAGGTGGGACCTAAAGTCATCCATCCATCCCATGCTGTGTGGTCTGAGCCCTGCAACTGTAAGGTTATTGGAGTCTCTCTTCTGCTCCCCACAGGGCTCTGCCACTTCGGGGAGGCAGGACACTGGAAGTCGACTGCGCTAACCCAACACTGTGTGTGTGTGTGGTCTTGGTGCAGATTCTATAGCCTCTGGCTTACAACCTACTGCTTCTCTCTGGCTTCATCCAAAATTCCATCAGAAATGACTGGTGTTCTTTTCTTTATTCATTCTTCAGTTGAGGGACATCTAGGTTGTTTCAAGTTTCTGGCTATTAGGAATAAATCTGCTATAGACAAATTTAAGCAAGCATCCCTGTGGTATAATGGGGCATTTTTTATGTACAAGCCCAGGGTGGTATAGCTAGGTCTTCAGGTAAGCTATGTCCAATTGTCTGAGGAACCACCAGACTGATTTCCAGGGTGGTTATAAAAACTTGCAATCCCACCAGCAGTGGAGGAGTGTCCCTCTTTCTCTATATCCTCGCCAGCATCTACTATCACCTGAATTTTTGATCTTAGCCATTCTGACTGGTGTGAGGTAGAATCTCAAGGTCGTTTACATTTGTATTTCTCTGATAACTAAGGAATTTGAACATTTCTTTAAGTGCTTCTTGGCTATTCAAGATTCTCAGTTGAGAATTCTTTGTTTAGCTCTGTACCCCATTTTTAAAAATTGAGTAATTTGTGTGCTTGGTGTTTAACTTCTTGAGTTCTGTATATATTTTGGGTATTAGTTTTTGTTGGATGCAGGGTTGGTGAAGATCTTTTCCCAATCTGTAGCCTGGTGTTTTGTTCTGTTGACACCACCTTTGCCTTACAGAAACTTTTTGGATTCATGAGGTCACATTTATTAATTGTTGATCTTAGAGCTTGAGCCATAGGTGTTCTGTTCACTAAGTTGTCTCCTGTACCAGTGTGTTCAAGGCTAACCCCCACTTTCTCTTCTATTTGATTTAGTGTATCCTTTTTTTTATTGGATATTTTATTTACATTTCAGATATTATCCCCTTACTCAATTCCCCCACCCCCGCCTGCGAACCCCCTATCCCACTACCCCTCCTACTGCTTCTCTGTGGATGTGCCCCTACCTACCTCCCACTCCCACCCCCCATTCTTAAATTCCCCCACACACGGCGTCCAGCCTTCATGGGACCAAGGATCTCCTCTCCCACCTATGGCCGACAGGGCCATCCTCCCTTACATATACAGCTGGAGCCATGGATCCCTCCATAAGTGCTTCCAGGCTGGTGGTTTAGACCCTGGGAGCTCTGGTTGGTATTGTTGCTCTCCTCATGGGACCACAAATCCTTTCAGCTCCTTCAGTCTTCACTCTAACTCTTCCATTGGGAACCCCTTGATCAGTTCAATGGTTAGCTGTGAGCATCTGCCTCTGATTATGTCAAACTCTGGCAGACCTCTAAGGACACAGCTATGTCAGGCTTCTGTCAGCATGCACTTCCTGACATTCACAACAGCGTCTACCTTTGGTGACTGCACATGGGATGGATATCCAGGTGGAATGGTCTCCAGACTGCTCTTCCTCAATTTCTGTCCTACACTTTGTTTGCATATATGTTCCCTTGAGTATTTTGCTATTCCTTCTAAGAAGAACCGAAGCACGCCCACTTGGTCTTCCTTCTTCATGAGATTCATGTGGTCTGTGAGTTGAATCTTGGGCATTTCAGGCTTCTGGCTAAAATCCAATTTTCAGTGAGTGGATACCTGTTGGGAGCCAACTCTTAGCCAAAAGTGGCTATCATCTTTACAGCCATCTCGAGCCATATACCCTGACAAGAGACTTGTTTTCAACAGCCGAAACAGCTGAGCACACTCTGATAAACATCTTGTTTTACTGTTTAGTGCCGCCAGCAGCTAGGAGCACGTGGTCTCCACGCTGCTAGGTGCATGACATAGTGCCTTCAGTTGAGCTTGCCCACAGGGCAAGGCACGTGTAAAGGGTATAAATACTCAGGATTTCCTTTGAATTAAAGAGACTTGATTAGACCCTTAGTCTTGTCTCCATCCTTTGTGTCTCTCTCCATCCTCCATCCCCACTCTCTCTCTTGCTAGACCCTGACCTGCAGACCGGAGCAACAGAACGGCTGTTACAAAGTAGCAGAACGGGCTGGCCATTACTGAGGAGCTGAATGGCCGTTAGGAAGGAGCAGTCCGGGTGGCAGTTACAAAGTGTCGCTCAAGGTGCAGCAGCAAGAACCAGAGACTCAGTGAGGGACGTTACTGGAATAAGGGTGGACTGAAAATTCAGAGGTAAAACAGAGGTGATTGCTGTGGGAAACTGCCTTGTCAAGACCAGTAGGTGACAGTAATGATAATGGGACAAGAAATAAGTCAGCCTGAACTCAACTCTCTGTTTCTGTTTTGTTGTCTGCTGTTTACGTGTATCAATTGTCTGCTTTTGTTTCGCTGTTTAAATGCAGTCAGTTCTGTACAAAAGAAAAAGAAACACATAAAAGCCAAAATACGACCAAAGGTTGAAGTAATCAATTTGTCAGAGCCAGATAGTGCTGACCTAGAGGAAGAGGCAGCCAAATATTTTGACCCTGAATGGCCTTCTTACCGAAGGCCCCCTCCTTGTGCTCTTCCACCTCCAGATGCTCCTGCTATGGAAGTGGCGGTTGTAGATCCAGAAAGGAGTTACAGGACAAAATTTCTCTCCTTAAACAACCAATTTCTCTCCTTAAACAACAAATAGAGTTAGAGGAAGAGTATCAGGACTTAATTAATCAGCTACAAAAATTTAAGACAGGGAAGAGGTCTCGAGAAGGCAAAGAAAATCACCCAGGTCCTTGCTTCCTCAACCTGGAGTCCAAAGGCAGCCCCTGTCTCTGGTTGTAGTTCAGCCACAGATCAGCCAGAGGAGGGAGAGGCTGAGGTTTTCCTGTATCAGAGACTAGAGATGCTTAAGGGGTTACGTGGAGACATCACACAGGGTTTAATTTTCAAATTATTAAAGAATTAAAAAATTCAGTGTCACAATACGGTGCCACTGCTCCCTTTACTCTTGCAATCTTAGAATCTGTCGCAGAGGAGTGGCTGACTCCTGGTGACTGGGATAATCTAGTGAGAGCAGTTCTTAGTGGTGGTGACCATCTTGTTTGGAAATCAGAGTATCAGGAGAATTGTAAAGAGACAGTTAGGAGAAACATTCAGGCAGGTAATGGTTGGTCCTTTGATGCCTTAGTAGGAGAAGGGCAATTTGCTTCTAGTGATAACCAGATGCAATATGACCCAGGCTTATTCTCTCAAATTCAAAACGTGGCCATGAAGGCTTGGTGCAAACTCCCGGTAAAGGGAGACCCTGGTGCATCTTTGACCTCAGTCAGACAAGGGTCTGATGAAAGATTTTTCTGACTTTGTTCATTGATTAATGACAACAGCAGGGAGGATTTTTGGTAATGCAGAGGCAAGTGTAGGTTATGTGAAACAACTTGCATATGAAAATGCCAATCCTGCCTGTCTAGCATTAGACCCTATAGGAAAAAGACAGACCTTACTGGGTATATCAGTCTCTGTTCTGACATAGGGCCCTCCTACCAACAGGGCTTAGCTATGGCAGCCGCCATGCAAGGACAATCAGTGAGAGATTTTATGGCAAGTAGAGACAAAAAGGCCTGTTTTAAATGTGGCAAGTCTGGACACTTTGCAAAATATTGCAAAGCAGAAAATGAGCTAACCCAGAGACAGCCCAGAAAAGAGCCTGGTCTATGCCCACGTTGCAAACGTGAAAGGCATTGGGCTAGTGAAAGTTGGTCCAAGACAGATGCACAAGGAAACACCCTTTCCCATAATCAGGGAAACGGGAACAGGGGCCAGCCCCAGGCCCCGAACCAACACAAGCCAAAACAGGCTTATGGGGCAGGCAGTTTCCTACCAGCAAACAACAACCCCTTTCAGAACTTAGTCAAGCAACACTAGGAAGTGCAGGACTGGGCCTCAGTTCTGTCACCCACACAGTATTAACCCCAGAAATGGGACCTCAGGCCTTACCCACCGGAGTGTTTGGACCACTCTATCCAAATGTGTTTGGCCTGATAGTGGGAAGAAGCAGTGCTACTATGCAAGGACTACAAGTTTTTCCTGGAGTTATAGACAATGATTATCAAGGTGAGATTAAGGTAATGGCCAAGGCAATACAGAATATAGTCACCATTCCTACAGGAAGGAGGATAGCTCAACTATTGTTACTTCCATTGATTCCTACTAATCACAAATATAAGAGTCCTAAGAGGCGGGATCAAGGCTTTAGAATAACAAATCCAGGGAGGAGAAATCCCCTGAGAAGTGTATTTTTTCTTTGCAGGAAACATGAAGATGCTTCACAATTGTCTTCAAATTGGAGCGGATCAACCAGTGCACCTGACTTGGGAAGATCTCAGTGCGGAAGAAGACATCACCACCCATGCCTCCAGGGTGGCTCTATTAGACTCTTCGTTCCCTAATTTATGATTTAGTGGGGTACATTGTTTAAACCCAAGAGAGAACCCATTACCATAGTTACTATGGTTGTGTTTTGGGTTGTTTTGTTAAGATTAAAGCTATGATCAGTTCTGTACTTATATAGATTTAGATTTAGAAAATAGTGCTACAGAATAGAAGAGGCTTATACTTCTTACTGCTCCAACAGAGGGAGTTGTGTGCTACCCTTAAAAAGAGTGTCACTCTGAGGCAGAATGGTTTACACCAACCATTCCGGCACTGTTAAGTCTCTTGTCTCCCAGGTTCATGCTGTTCAACAGACTGATGGCTTTTGTACAACAGCAGATAGACTCTATTCAAATGAAACCCATACAGGTCCGTTATTACAGGCTGGAAGTAGGGGACTCTAAAACCTCTGTCATCAAGACTGACGAGGATTAACCCCTAACTTATGTGCTAAGCTGGATAGTCAATGACAGGTAAGAGAACACCTCAAGACCCTTGTCCCTAACTGGGAGGCCTCACCATCCTAAGACAGGAGCTCAACCAAATGGCTGTTGAGTATCCAGAGACAGGAAGGGAGGCTAAGGTCCTTTGTTCCAACGTAAGAAGGGCACGGTTTCCGTAAGTTTTCCCAGCCTTCCCTTTTGAAAACAAATTTTAAAAGGGGGACCTGTTGGGAGCCAACTCTTAGCCAAAAGTGGCTATCATCTTTACAGCCATCTCGAGCCATATACTCTGATAAGAGACTTGTTTTCAACAGCCCGAAACAGCTGAGCACACTCTGATAACATCTTGTTTTACTGTTTAGTGCCGCCAGCAGCTAGGAGCACGTGGTCTCCACGCTGCTAGGTGCGTGACATAGTGCCTTCAGTTGAGCTTGCCCACGAGGGCAAGGCACGTGTAAAGGGTATAAATACTCAGGATTTCCTTTCAATTAAAGAGACTTGACTAGACCCTTAGTCTTGTCTCCATCCTTTGATCTCTCTCCATCCTCTGTCCCTACTCTCTCTCTTGCTAGACCCTGACCCGCAGACCAGAGCAGCAGAACAGCCTTTACAAACTAGCAGAATGGGCTGGCCATTGCTAAGGACCTGAGCGGCCATTATGAAGGAGCAGGACCAGGCGGTTGAGATACCATGTGTGTTCTTTTGTGATTGGGTTACCTCACTCAGGATGATATTTTCTAGTTCCATCCATTTACTTAGGAATTTCTCGAATTTATTGTTTTTAATAGCTGAGTAATACTCCATTGTGTAAATGTACCATATTTTTTGTATCCATTCCTCTGTTGAAGGATATCTGGGTTTTTCCAGCTTCTGGCTATTATAATAAGGCTGCTATGAACATAGTGGAGCATGTGTCCTTGTTATATGTTGGAGGATCTTCTGGGTATATGCCCAGAAGTGGTATAGCTGGGTCCATAGGTAATACTATTTCAATTTTCTGAGGAACCCCCAGACTTACTTCCAAAGTGGTTTCATCAGCTTCCAATCCCACCAAAAGTGGTGGAGTGTTCCTCTTTCTCCACATCCTCACCAGCATCTACTATCACCTGAGTTTTTGACCTAAGTCATTCTGACTGGTGTGAGTTGGAATCTCAGAGATGTTTTGATTGACATTTCCCTGATGACTAAGGATTCTGAGCATTTCTTTAGGTGCTTCTCAGCCATCAAGTTTCCTCAGTTGAGAATTCTTTGTTAAGCTCTATACATCATTTTTTAATAGGGTTATTTGGTTGTCTGGAGTCTAATTTTTTGAGTTCTTTGTATATATTGGATATTAGCCTCTCTCAGATGTGGGATTCTAAAGATCTTTTCCTAATCTGTTGGTTGCCTTTCTGTCCTATTGAAAGTGTCCTTTGTCTTACAGAAACTTTGCAATTTTATGAAGTCCCATTTGTCAATTCTTGATTTTAGAGCATAAGCCATTGGTGTTCTGTTCAGGAACTTTTCCCCTGGGCCCAAGTATTTGAGGTTCTTCCTTACCTTCCCTTCTATTAGTTTCAGTGTGTCTGGTTTTATATGAAGGTCCTTTATCCACTTAGACTTGAGCTTTGTGCAAGGAGATCAGAATGGATCGATTTGCATTCTTCTACATGTTGTCCTCCAGTTGAACCAGCACCATTTGTTGAAAATGCTGTTCTTTTTCCACTGGACAATTTTAGCTCCTTTGTCAAAGATCAAGTGACCATAGGTGTGTGGGTTCATTTCCGGATCTTCAGTTCTATTCCACTGATCTTCCTGCCTGTCTCTGTACCAGTACCATGCAGTTTTTATCACTACTGCTCTGTAGTACAGCTTGAGGTCAGGGATGGTGATTCCTCCAGAAGTTCTTTTATTGTTGAGAATAGTTTTCGCTATCCTGGGTTTTTTGTTATTCCAAATAAATTTGAGAATTTCTCTTTCTATTTCTGTAAAGAATTGAGTTGGTATTTTAATGGGGATTGCATTGAATCTGTAGATTGCTTTTATCAAGATGGCCGTTTTTACTATAGTAATCCTGCTGATCCATGAGCATGGGAGATATTTCCATTTCCTGAAATCTTCTTCGATTTCTTTCTTCAGAGACTTGAAGTTCTTGTCATACAGATCTTTACTTGCTTGTTAGTTATATATTATATTATTTGTGACTATTGTGAAGGGTGTCATTTCCCTAATTTCTTTTTCAGCCTGTTTATCTTTCATTAGAGGAAGGCTACTAATTTGTTGAGTTGATTTTATAACCTGCCACCTTGCTGAAGTTGTTTATCAGGTTTAGGAGTTCTCTGGTGGAGTTTTGGGTCACTCAAGTATACTATCATATCATCTGCAAATAGTGATATTTTTACTTCTTCCTTTCCTATTTGTATCCCTTTGACTTCTTTTCGTTGTCTAATTGCTCTGACTAGGACTTCCAGTACTATATTGAATAGGTAGGGAGAGAGTGGGCCGCCTGGTCTAGTCCCTGATTTTAGTGAGATTGCTTAAAGTTTCTCTTCATTTAGTTTGATGTTGGCTACTAGTTTGCTGTATTTTGCTTTTACTATGTTTAGGTATGGGCCTTGAAGTCCTGATCTTTCCAAGACTTTTATCATGAAGGGATGTTGAATTTTGTCAAATGCTTTCTCAGCATCTAGTGATATGATCAGGTGGTTCTTTTCTTTGAGTTTGTTTATATAGTGGATTACATTGCTGGATTTCCGAATATTGAACAATCCCTGCATTTCTGGGATAAAGCCTACTTGATCATGATGGATGGTTGTTTTGAGGTGTTGTTGGGTTCGGTTTGCTAGAATTTCATTGAGTTTTTTGCATCGATATTCATAAGGGAGATTGGCTGAAGTTCTCTTTCTTTGTTGGGTCTTTGTGAGGTTTGGGTATGAGAGTGACCGTAGCTTCATAGAAGGAATTGGGTAATATTACTTCTGTTTCTGTTTTGTGGAGTAGTTTGAAGAGAATTGGTATTAGGTCTTCCTTGAAGGTCTGATAGAATTCTGCACTAACACCATCTGGTCCTGGAATTTCTTTTTTTTTTTTTTTTGGTGTTTTTTTTTTTTTTTTTTAAATGACTGCTGCTATTTCTTTAGGAGGTTATGGAACTGTTTAGATGGTTTATTTGCTCCTAATTTAACTTTGGTACCTGGTATCTGTCTAGAAAATTGTCCATTTCATCCAGATTTTCCAATTTTGTTGAGTAAAGGCCTTTGTAGTAGGATCTGATTTTTTTTTTTAATATCCTCAGTTTCTGTTGTTATGTCTCCCTTTTTAGTTCTGATTCTATTAATTTGGATACTGTCTCTGTGCCCTCTGGTAAATCTGGCTAAGGGTTTATCTATCTTGTTGATTTTCTCAAAGAACCAGCTCCTGGTTTCGCTGATATTTTCTATAGTTCTTTCTGTTTCTATTTGGTTGATTTCAGCCCTGAGTTTGATTATTTCCTGCCATCTACTCCTCTTGGGTGTATTTGCTTCTTTTGTTCTAGAGCTTTTAGGTGTCTGCCAAGTTGTTAATGTGTGCTCTCTCCAGTTTCTTTTGGTAGACACTTAGAGCTATGAGTTTTCCTCTTAGCACTGATTTCATGGAGTCCCACAAGTTCTGGTATGACTGTGTCCTCATTTTTATTAAATTCTAAAAAGTCTTTAATTTATTTTTTTATTTCTTCCTTGACCAATTCATCATTGAGTAGAGCGTTGTTCAGTTTCCACGTGCATGTGGATTTTCCATTGTTTTTGTCATTATTAAAGACCAGCCTTAGTCCATGGTGATCTGATGGATACAAGGGATTATTTCAATCATTTTTTAATCTGTAGAGACCTGTTTTGTGATCAATTACATGGTCTCTTTTGGAGAAGGTACCATGAGGTGCTGAGAAAAAGGTATATTCTTTTGTTTTAGGATGAAATGTTCTATAGATATCTGTTAAACCCATTTGGTTCATAACTTCTGTTAATTTCAATGTGTCTCTGTTTAGTTTCTGTTTCCATGATCTGTCCATTGCTGAGAGTGGGGTGTTGAAATCTCCCACTATTATTGTGTGAGGTGCAATGTGTGTTTTGAGCTTTAGTAAAGTTTCTTTTATGTATGTGGGTGCCCTTGCATTTGGAGCACAGATGATCAGAATTGAGAGTTCGTTTTGGCAGATTTTTCCTTTGATGAGTATGAAGTGTCCTTCTTTATCTTTTTTGATTACTTTTGGCTGAAAGTCGATTTTATTTGACATTAGAATGGCTACTCCAGCTTGTTTCTTGGGACCATTCTTGGAAAATTGTTTTCCATCCTTTTACTCTGAGGTAGTGTCTGTCTTTGTCACTGAGTTGTGTTTCCTGTATGCAGCAAAATTCTGGGTCCTGTTTGTGTATCCAGTCTGATAGTCTTGTCTTTTTATTGGAGAAATGAGTCCATTGATGTTACGAGATATTAAGGAAAAATGATTGTGGCTTCTTGTTATTTTTGTTCTTAGAGGTAGAATTATGTTTGTGTAGCTATCTTCTTTTGGGGTTGTTGGAAGATTACTTCCTTGCTTTTCCTAGGTTATAGTTTCCCTTCCTTGTGTTGGCATTTCCCATCAATTATCCTTTGAAGTGCTGGTTTGTGGGAAGATATTGTGCAAATTTGGTTTTGTTATGGAATATCTTGGTTTCTCCATCTATAGTGACTGAGAGTTTTGCTGGGTTTAGTAGTCTGGGCTAGCATTTGTGTTCTCTTAGGGTCTGTATGATGTCAGTCCAGGATCTTCTGGGTTTTATAGTCTCTGGTTAGAAGTCTGGTATAATTCTTATAGGTCTGCCTTTATATGTTACTTGACCTTTTTCTCCCTTACTGCTTTTAGTAGTGTTTCTTTGTTTTGTGCATTTGATGTTTTGATTATTGTATGACGGGGGCTATTTCTTTTCTGATCTAATCTATTTGGCATTCTGTAGGCTTCTGGTATGATTATGGGCATCTCGTTCTTTAGGTTAGGGTACTTTTCCTCTATAATTTTGTTGAAGATATTTACTGGCCCTTTAAGTTGGGAATCTTCACTCGCACCTATACCTATTATCCTTCGGTTTGGTCTTCTCACTGTGTCCTGGATTTGCTGGATGTTTTGGTTAGGAGCTTTTTGCATTTTGCATTTTCTTTGACAATTGTGTCAATGTTTTCCATGCTATCCTCTGTACATGAGATTCTCTCTTCTATCTCTTGTATTCTGTTGGTGATGCTTGCATCTGTGACTCCTGATTTCTTTCCTAGGTTTTCTATCTCCAGTGTAGTCTCCCTTGAGATTTCTTTACTGTTTCTATTTCCATTTTTGGATCCTGGATGTTTTTTTCAATCCTTCATTGTGTTTTCTTGCAGTTCTTTAAGGGATTTTTGTGTTTCCTCTTTAAGGACTTCTACCTGTTTACCTGTGTTCTCCTGTACTTCTTTAAAGGAGTTACTTATGTCCTTCTTAAAATCCTCTATCATCATCATGAGAAGTAATTTTAAATCTGAATCCTGCTTTTCTGGTGTAATGGGGTGTCCAGGGCTTGCTATGGTGGGAAATTGGGTTCTGATGATGCCAAGTAACTTTGGTTTCTGTTGCTTATGTTCTTGCGCTTGCCTTTCGCCATCTGGTTAACTCTAGTGTTACCTGTACTCACTATGTCTGACTGGAGTCTGTCTTTCCATTTATCTTTGTCAGAACTCCTCAGAGTCCAGATGTCTCTGTGATCCTGTATCCTAAGCTCCTGGGTGGAAGAACTCTTGAGACTCAGGCCACTTCTGAGTTCCTGAAATCCTGTTGCTCTGAGTGCAGTGGTTCCTCTAGGACGGCTCAGGGTAAAGTTTCTCCAGAAGAGCAGACCAGGTAGGCTTCTACTGCTCTGAGTGCAGTGGATCCTCTAGAATGGCTCAGGATACAGTGTCTCCACAGGAGCAGATCAGCTAGGTGTCTGCCCCAGCCAAAAGGATCAGGAAGGGGGATGGAGGGGCGAAGGGAAGTGGTATTCCAGAGGGGCGGGGTTTGGGTTGTTGACAGGTCCTGAGCACCCCTGGCTCCCAGTTGTAACTCTGGGGGTAGGTGGTGGGAGGCTGTTCTCATCTGCTCCTCTCAGTGCAGTGGCTCCTCTAGGATGTCTCAGGATACAGTGTCTCCACAGGAGCAGACCAGCTATGTGTCTGCCCCAGCCAAAAGGTGCTGATCTCTACTTAATCACCACTAATGTCTTAGTTCCAGCTAACCAGCATCAATTGTCCCAGTAGTCCCCCTTCTATTATTCACTCTAAAGCCAGAGCACATGGCCTAAGGCTGCCGAGTTCTGGAGCTGGAACATGACCTTCTTGTTCTATTGCATTGCCACCAGCTTTCTGTTTTCCAACTCCTTAACTCTATAAGCTTGGCTGTCTGTCCTGGAATTTGCTCTGTAGATTGACCTTGACTCAGAGATCTGTATGGCTCTGTTTTCTGAATGCTTGATTAAAGTGTGTACCACCACATCTACACTTCAACTTTTCTTTACTTGGTACTTGTACTGTACCAGGCTGGCCTTGAACTCAGAGATCTGCTTGCCTCTGTCTTCTGGGATTACAGGTGTGTACCACCTTGCTTGACTACTTCATTCTATATCTTAATCAAATTAAAACTGAGAATAGCTGTGATAATCCTTCCTTGTCAAATTGACAGATAATCATATCTTTTTATATCCAAGTGAAAACAATAACCATGTTATAATAACCCCTAACATGTATATAACTGTCTCATAGCACTGCAAATACAAAAGTTTAGCTGGGTGGGATTTTGCCCAGAGATCACCGCTCCCTCAATTCCATTTCAAATCCTTGAACACAGGATTTAGCTTCTTCCTCTTCCTGGTGCTACTTACTATTTTGACTATGTTTTGTATTTTTCCTTCCTAGGCTTACTATGTTTGATTAAAATGCTCATCATGAGAGTAAACCAGAGGACAAAGTCTCTGCTGGACTTTTTTGAGCATTCCTTGGTCAATGCAATTAATATAAATCTCTTTACCTTAGCCTCAGGCAGACTCTTCAGACAAGGCCAAAAAGCAGCAATGTTCTTTACTGAAACATAAGACTAATCTGCAGAGTTCAAATTGCCCTCAGCACCAACCAACATTTTCCATAGTCCTACTCGGATGACCCATTAAGTTCCACTTAAAGCATTCCATGTCTTTCCAAATCCAACATTCCAAAATCCATATTCCTCTGAAGAAAAGCACAGTCAAGTCTATCACAGCAATACCCTATTCCTGGTACCAACTTCTGTGTTAGGGTTTCCATTGCTGAGAAAACCTGCCATGACCAAGGCAACACTTATAAAGGGCAACATTTAATTGGGAGTAGCTTACAGGTTCAGAAGTTTGGTCCATTATCATCATGGCAGGAGGCAGGCAGCATCCAGACAGACATGGTGCTAGAGAAGGAACCAAGAGTTCTACATCTTGATCCGAAAGCAGTCATGAGAAGGCTGGCTTCTGGACTGGGCAGAGCTTAAGCATAGGACCTCAACCCCACAGTGACTCACTTTCACCAACAAGGCCACCCCTACTTCAACAAGGACACACCTACTCCAACAAGGCCACATCTCCTAATAGTGTCACTCCTTATGAACCAAGCATTCAAACACATGAGTTCATCTGGGGCAAGCCTATTTGAACCACTACACCACACCTGTACTGAAGTGGTGGTTCATTAATCCACTCTGAGCTCCCTGCTAGTGGTACAAACGGTTCTTGATACTGCCCAGTGCCCTGGGTTCATGAATGAAAGACACATACACACACATGTGCACACACACATGCACATGCACACACACATATGCACACACACACAGACACACAGACAAACACACACAGACACACACAAGACATAAACCCACAGACACACACAGACACAAATACAGACACAGACACACATACACACACACATACAAAGACAGAAACAGAGACATGCACACTCAGACACACACACAGACACAAACACACAGACACACACACACACAGACACACACACACAGACACACACATACATACCACTCCCTTCTGATATTCATGAGTTATTACTTCCTAAAATCTCTATTCTATCTTTGCCACCCCAGATTCAGTTGGGGAAGGGGCCTATAGGGCAACTCTTCCCTGAGTCTTAACATGGCAGGATGCTTTCTCTCTGAAGTTCTCTGTCTGATACTCTTGCTTCCTTGGCATGGTGATTCTAAAACTGCTTCTTGCCGTGGTCCCTTGCCAAGGAAATCTAAAGTCCTGCCTCTGTCTCCCCGCCCAGGCATTGGTTGCTGGCAACTTTATTTACTAATTAGAACCAGATTGGGGGAGGGATTGTCAGCACATCACATGCGGATGTGTGACTTCTCCTGTGATTTGGGGAGGCAAATGAACACAGATAGCATTAGAACCAATCCACAACATTATACCAGTACCATGCAGTTTTTATTACTATTGCTTGAGGTCAGAGATGGTGATTCCTCCAGAAATTCTTTTATTGTTCAGGATTGTCGTGGCTATCATGGGTTTTTTGTTTTTCCATATGAAGTTGACAATTGCTCTCCCAAGGTCTGTAAATAATTGTGTTGAAATTTTGATGGGAATTGTGTTGAATCTCTCGATTGCATTTGGTAAGATGGCCATGTGCACTATGTTAATTCTACAATCCATGAGTACGGGACATCTTTCCATTTTTCTGAGATCTTCCTCAATTTCTTTCTTCAGAGACTTGAAGTTCTTGTTATACATGTCTTTCACTTGCTTGGTTGAGTTACACCACAATATTTTATATTATTCATGGATATCGTGAAAGTTGTTGTTTCCCTGATTTCTTTCTCAGCCTGTTTATCCCTTGTATAAAGGAGGGCTGCTGATTTTTCTATCAAAGTCTTCCCAAGATGCTCACTGCAGCTTCCTGGGAACCAAGGCTCCTCTAACCTAGTGAGCCACTGTCTCTGTGGCAGGCATGGACCTTTGTGTCTTTGTAAAGCCCTTGAATGTCTATATCATGTGACTCCCAAGCACATACTATGTACATATATGCACATGCATGTGCTTAGCTGGCTTGTCTCCAGGTGGTACCTTAACTTTCTACATCCCAGTGTCCTCATTTCTGCCATGGGAAACAGGGTCTGTGGTAGGTAGGGATGCTGTGGGGCTCATCAGTTAGCTTCTCAGAACAGAAAATCCACTTTAAGATAACTTGCTGCCTAGATGCTGAAACAGTGAGCGATGTTTAAAGAGCACCTTCTCTTAATTACAAACAGAATTAAAGTTTTGCCCCTGTACCACCAGCAGGAGCTTAGAGAAAAGGCCCCCATGATGCTGGTAACAGCTGGCTGCTATTGGGAGATGTGACTCCCAGTTTTGCCAAGAAAGCCACCTGTCTAGGAACCCAGGCTTTGCAGGGCTGTTGGACAGGGTCTGGGATGTCAGATGGGTGTCAAGTGGTGTCTTCTATGTCAGTGTGGAACACATGTCAGTGGATGTTTACAGTGGCCTCAGACCACACAAAACAGGGTTCTTCACTTTAGTGTATCTGTGTGTGTGTGTGTGTGTGTGTGTGTGTGTGTGCACACAAAACTATGGTCCTCCAAGCCACACTGCTGCTCACCTGAGCCCCACAGCATCCCTACCTACCACAGACGCCATTTCCCATGGGAGAAATGAGGACACTGGGCTGTAGAAAGTTAAGGCACCATCTGGCGACAACCCAGCTAGGAAGGAAGATCTTGGATGTGAGCCCAGACAGTTCAGTATTCTAAGGAAAGGTAGACAGAGAAGGACAGACAGAAAGACACACACAGACAAAGAAAATAAGCCAAAGAGATGAGGAGCCAGAGACAAAGAACAAGAAAGAAGGCAAGAGAGGAACTTTAAAGATCAGGAGCACATCACAGCCTGAGCCTGAGGAAGTGGGTGTTCTTGTGTGAGGACCCCTGTCTGCCTCCACTGCTCCCCAGGTCAAGCCTCTGCAGGTCACAGCTGGCCTGCTGCCAGCTTCAAAGGCAGGCAACCCTGCCCTACCTCCCTGCCAGGCCACATGGGCTGGTCTGAAGGCTGCTGCTGCCACCTTGTGGCCAGAGCTGGATCTACATGCTTGGAGCCCACAGGCACATCTGCTTCCTCATCAAAGTTTTCCTGAAGGTCCCTAGGCCTTACTGTACACCCTAGAAGACACACACTGACACACACAGACAGAAAGACCACACACCACCACACACGCACACACACACACACACACACACACACAGGTCTCCCACTCACTGTGAACTGAACTAAAATTCTTAAGAGACCTTGAAAACTCCTTGAGTATTGGGTGTCTGTCTGTCTGTCTGTCTATCTGTCTTTCCTGTTATGATAAATTTCCCTGATGAAAAACAACTCAATGAAAAATGGGCTTATTAATTCATTTACTTATTTGGGATGATTTTTTTGTTTTGCAACAGGGTGTCTACATAGCCCTTTCCGTTCTGGAACTCATTATGTAGACCAGGCTGGCCTCAAACTCATGGAGATCTATCTATCTCTGCCTTCTGAGTGCTGGAATTAAAGGTGTACATACCATGCTTAGCTCAGGTTAGCCACTAAATGTGGGAACTGCCTGTGGGTGACAGGTGATTGCTGTGCCACTCCCTGGGACAATTGAACCATTTAGTGTCTATCTCCCTATCTGTAAACTGGTCCAACAGAGGCAACTGTTTATAGGGTTGCGGTGTGTGTGGTATTCAGTATTCAGTGGTATTGTGGATTCTACAATAAAAGCTTTCCCAAGCCAGGGTGATCAGTCAGTTTCACTTTGAAATACACAGCGCCAAGTGGCTCCTGACATCAGGCCCAGAGAGCACCCTCCTACAGGACACAGAAGTCTCCTTTCCTGCCAGTCAGGAATATAAGGACAGACAGCACAGCCCTTGTCAGGGAGTAGAGTTGTGACCTATGTGAAGCCTGGGGTGTCCCAGTAAGTCTCCTTTAGTCCTAGTTAGTTTTGTTGTAAAGAGATAAAAAGCTGTTACTCTGTATCCTTTTCAGGGGGATGAAAGGGGAAAGTGGAGAGCTGGAAGGACAGGGTTGGGCCTTAATAGTCTTTGGAATCAAATCCTGACAGACCCAAATTGATTCTGAAGCCTGTCGAATGGACCTGTAGGGCAGGTGTCACCAGACAGGCATGCTCAAACCCTGGGAATCTCAGAGATCTGAGACAGCAGAGGTGGAGCTGCGCCCTCCCTGCCCTCTGTGCTTGCTCTGGAACACCGAAGCAAGACCCCAACTGAGAGGACCATAGGCAGTCAGACACACAGTGCAGCCCCTAGAATGCCTCTCTGTAGTAATGAAGCATCTCAGTAGCCTTCAACCAGTGACCTTCCCTTCCTGGATATTCTCATCTTCTTCCCACAAACTATAGAATCCCTGGTTCACCCTGAATAAAGTATATGTGCTCACATCTAACCTCAATATAGAAACACCACAAGCTAAGATGGTCTCAGGGAGCTGCTTCATTAGAGATTGCCATGGGGAAGACCTTGGCCTAAAAATGTCATGACACGAAGATTCCCTTTTCTTCTCTTGCCCCTTGGGCACCCGGCACTGGCTCCCAATTGGATCGGATCCCACTCCCCTTGGCCAGTCTCCCCTTCATGTCTGGAGAGCAGTGGCAGAAGCTCTGACACCTGGAAGGGACTGCAGACTTGGGACCCCAGTCCCTCCACTTTGCCCTGCAGGTGTATTGACGGGATCCAGACACTGCCAACAGAGAGACCATTCACCCAGGAGTACCACAACATATTACCACCACCTGCAATCAGCAGGGCCTTTCTACATCAGTCATCAATCAAGAAAATGACCCACTGACTTTCCTTCAAGACAATGTGATGGAGAAGGTACCTCTGCTGTGATCCAGCCTTCCCAGATTGTATCTAGGATTATGGAGATTATAGGATATCTAGGTTTGTTAGAATCAACTAGCACAACAGCTTCCAAGGCTTAGGAACTGCTCTTGAAGAGGGAGTGAAAAACGATGTAAGAGCAAAGTTTAGGGAGCATTGCTGTGAAACTGGTCTTCTGGACATAACAACGTGATGCAGTCATGAACTCAACCCAGGTGTGTTTTCTTGAAAACAACCTGCATAAAAGTGGGACATCACCATTCCATCAGCTCTTGGGAGGAGCTCATAAGGCCCCAGTTAATGGACACTTATGGAGGGAGCAGCATAAAAGGATTAAAAAAAAGAAAATTCAGAAAAGTTTCAACTGTCTTTTCTCTTTGTCAACTTACTACACACAACTTGGCAATACGAGGAGTGTTTAAGAGTAGAGCTGAAGACTGGTTTTCACCTGAAAAATACACTAAAAAAGCTATTGATGCAATAAAAGTTTAAAAATCCATGACTTTCCCTTAGAACATTTTAATGGGAAACTCTTTTGGCTAACAGGCAAACAGTTTAATTCAACACTCATATGCAAAGTCACTAGGACAAGCAGTAGAGTCCTTAACAACAAGATGTACCAGTTAGCAACATTATGATATACCTTTACAAATTCCAGGGACAGGCCACATCCACTTCCTTACATATGAGGTGCACTTAGTATATAGTGGGAAGTAATCTAAACCACAGATGGGAGTTAGAGGTCAGCATTTGGTCAGACTAGAGGCTCTGTGGAGGAGGGAACAGTGAAGACAGAGCAAACCAGAAAGGTGGACACAGTACCTGCAAACAGCCAAAGGCAAGAAGGTACATCTGTGCTGGGAAGCTACAAAGGAGAGGACTGGGAGATGCAGCCGAGAGATGAAAATGAGATGAAAAGAATACTGAACAGTGGCCTGATTGACAAGGTTGGCTTAGCACAGGCTGAGGACACTGACGACTTTCCTAAGGGAAGAGCCAAGTCTTGAGAAAGCAGTGACATGAGCTTAAGAAGCATCTGACCCTTGTACCAAGGGACACAGGGCTACTGTCTCAACAACGCAACACCTTGACCTCTGTTGACCCTGGCCTTGCAGCTGCATTGTTTCACATCTAGGTCCTTTGTGCTCCTTGGACAGTTTCTAACATGGCTGTGCTGGCTTTCCTTCACAACTTTACAGCATATGCAAACCAGACTCCATAAATTGTCATCTCTCCAACGGTCATCTTCTGTTCATGGTGCTGCAGCATTGCTATGCCACTGATCTCTGAAAAATAAAAAATGTCATTTGAATTTCATTGGGGATTACATTTGTTGTGGATATATCTATTGTCATGCTATTAGCCTGCTACCTGCCTAGTGGCCAAAAAGAAAAATGGGTCAGGTTCAGGGTACTGTGGTCACACAGAGTCATGCCTTATGTGGATTCTCCTTGTCTTTTGAATTGTATCTCTGGTAAATGCATGAGAAGGAATTGTTCTCCTCACACCTAGAGAACCTGTTCACCAAAACACAGTGAGCGCACAGTGAATCCTTCAGTTGTAGACCTGACACCTTCAAGTCAGAATAGGGTTTACAATACATCTAAATCAGTGTATGCCAAATATCACATCTGTCTTCTGAAGTGGAGGACATTCATATTCATTTAACTGCAGAAATTACTAAAATAAAATACCTGAATTGGTACATGCATATTGTTCTCTGCTTACATAAATAAAGGGAAAAACAGATTGGTGCACAGGGTGCCATCCGTAGGGGAATCTCTCACACGTTCTCTGAATGCACTAAAATGAATGTATTGTCCTCTACCATCATTTGCTGAGTAAAACATTATTTGAATCCTATTGATTTCTTAGTATTACCTCACACATTCTATGTTCATTTTTCTTTTCTTTTCTTTTTCCTAGCGACTTGGTTGGAAAATGTTTCTTGATATGCTATTATGTCTGGAAGGCACAGTATCCTTAGATTAATCTATCACCTCTGCTCTTAGAATCTCTGTTTCCTTTTCTATAGAGTAATAGAGTCTTGAGGGAGAGACTTAAAGAAATCATCCCATTTAAAACTGGGTTCCCATCTTCTTTGTACACTGTCCAGTTTGGGGTCTCTGTATTAGTTTCCACATTTTCAATGAGATGATGCTTTTCTAATGAGAGCTGGTTGAAATGTAGATATATAGGTATGAGAGTCATTTTATTGATATGGTACTTTAGCAGGATAATAGTATTGGGTTTTTGTCTTGGCTCAAGAAATATCTAATCTTATGATTGTGGCTGCTTTAGCAGTTTCAGGTATGAGTTTCAGGTATGGAGTGTGTCTTAAATGTAATCAGGATATATAATTATTTCCATAGCATTTGTTCCAATACTGAACCAGAATATCTTACAGGCAAGTCACTGCTTTAGTTTGCAGTGTTTGTAGCTTTGGGCTAACCATGTTTACATTTCTGTTCTGGTAGCATGCGGAGTACCTTGCGTATCTTGAAGGCTACTTAGTAGATGTGAAGCTTAATAGATAATGTTTTACTTGTATTTATATTGTAAATATACTTGTTTTTTAAGGAAGCAGTAAGATTTTGACCCATGGTAGAGGTATCCTTTTCAGTCAAATGATGGTGTTCTTGAATTTATGTTTTAATTTCATGAGGTCTGCTTTATGAATTTTTGTTTTTATTCTCTATACTATTGGAGTAGTGTTCAGGAAATACTATTCTGTTAATGAAGTCAAGCATATTTCCTACTTTCTCTTCTGTCACATTTGTGCTATCAAGTCTCATGTTCTGTTCCTTGCTGCATGTGGAATTGACTTTTGTGCTTGGACTGGGTAAAGGACTAAGTTTCTTTCTTTTCCATGTAGCTATCTGTATATCAGATAATTTGTTAAAGTTGCTGTCAATTCCCCATATACTGTGGACTTTTTCTTAAATGACCCATGGGCGTATGGGTACAAATTTATGTATAGATACATAATTATATTTCACTAGTCAATGAATCTTGTTAATGATAATATTACACATTTTTTTATCTCTAAAGCTCTGTGGCATAACTGCAAATCTGTGATGGTAATACTTCTAGCATCATTATTGTTTACGACTACTTTGAGTAATATGGCTTTTATATTGACATATGAAATTAAAGATTGAAATCTAAATTTCTTTAAAGAATTGTGTTTGAATTCTTTGGGGGGGTGTGCATAGACAATCTAGACAAATTTTGGTAGAATGGCCAGTGTCTTACTTAGGATTTTCGTGCTGTGAACAGACACCATAACCAAGGCAACTCTTATAAGGGCATCATTTAATTGGAGCTGTCTTGCAGATTCAGAGGTTCAGTCCTTTATCATCAGGAAGGAGCGCGGCAGCCTCTAGGCAGCTGTGGTTCAGGAGGAGCTGAGAGTTCTACATTTTCACCTGGAGGCTGCTACAGAATACTGGCTTCCAGGTAGCTAGGATGAGGGTCTTAAATCCCTTGCCCACAAGTGACACACCTACTCCAACAAAGGCACATCTACTCTACCAGGGCCATATCTTCTACTAGTGCCACTCCCTGGGACAAGCATACACACACCCTCACAGCCAACTCCATCATATTAATCCTGCTGGTCCAAGAGCATGGGGCCTTTCCAACTTATTTTATCTCTTTCTATTTATTTTCATTAAGCTGAGAGTTTTTATTGTACAAGTCATTCAGTTCCTTGGTTATATTTAATCTATGATATTTGTGAGAATCTGTACACGGTATTGTTAGGGTGCTTATTTTCTTAGTGTGTTGGGTATTTGTATGTAGGAAGGCAGCTCTGTTTTATGTACTGCTTTTTCCTCTCATACATTGCTTAGTAATCTGCTAGCTCAGGAGAATTTTGGTGGAGGCTTTAGAGACTTTTGTGTATATAAACCACTCATGCCCAAATAAAGAGACCTTGGCTTCATTCTTTCATGTGTGTACATCTAACTCATTCACTTGTGCTGTTATTCTAGCTAAGACGTCAATGATTTTATTTTTTATTTATTTATTTATTATTTTTTTATTGGAAATTTTTTTACCTTTCAGATGTTCTCTCCTTACCCCATTTCCCCCCCTCCCTCCCAGGAACTCACTATCCCTTCCCCCCTCCTCCTGCCTCCATGTTGGTGTACCCCCACCCACCCTCCCCTTACCTCACCTCCCTACCCTCGAGTATCCCCCACCACCACGACGTCCAGCCTTCATGGGACCAAGGATCTCTTCTCCCACTTATATATAGCTCCCTTGCATATATAGCTGGAGCCATGGGTCCTTCCCTAAGCGCTCCCAGGCTGGTGGTTTAGACCCTGGGGGCTCTGGTTGGTTGGGATTGCTGCTTTCCTCATGGTGTCTCGAATCCTTCAACTCCTTCAGCCTTCACTCTATCTTCTCCATTAGGAACCCCATGATCAGTTTAATGGTTAGCTGTGAGCATCTGCCTCTGAGTATGTCAGACTCTTGCAGACTTCTAAGGAGACAGTTATATCAGGCTCCTGTCAGCATGTACATCCTGACATCCACATCAACCTCTACCTTTGGTGACTGCACATAGGATGGATATCCAGGTGGAATGGTCTGTAGACGGTCCCTCCTTCAGTTTCTGTCCTGCACTGTGTCTCCATATTTGTACCCTTGAGTATTTTGTTACTCCTTCTAAGAAGGACGGAAATCCCCCTACTTGGTCATCATTCTTCATGAGCTTTATGTGGTCTGTGAGTTGAATCTTGGGTATTTCAGGCTTCTGGGCTAAAATCCAATAATCAGTGAGTGAATACCATGTATGTTCTTTTATGATTGGGTTACTTCACTCAGGATGATATTTTCTAGTTCCATCCATTTATATAAGAATTTATCAAATTCATTGTTTTTAATAGCTGAGTAATATTCCAGTGTATAAATGTACCACATTTTTTGTATCCATTCCTCTATTGAAGGGCATCTGGGTTCTTTCCAGTTTCTGGCTATTATAAATAAAGCTGCTATGAACATAGTGGAGCATATGTCCTTGTTATGTGTTAGAGCATCTTCTGGATATATACCCAGGAGTGGTATAGCTGGGTCCTCAGGTAGTGATATGTCCAATTTTCTGAGGAACCGCCAGAGTGTTTTCCATCGTGGTTGCACCATCTTGCAATCCCACCAACAATAGAGGAGTGTTCCTCTTTCTCCACATCCTCACCAGCATCTGCTATCACCTGAGTTTTTTATTTTAGCCATTCTGACTGGTGTGAAGTGGAATCTCAGGGTTGTTTTGATTTGCGTTTCCCTGATGACCAAGGATGCTGAACATTTCTTTAGGTGCTTCTTGGCCATTCGCATTCCTCAGTTGAGAATTCTTTGTTTAGCTCCTTACTCATTTTTTAATAGGGTTATTTGTTTTTCTAGAGTCTAATTTCTTGAGTTCTTTGTATATATTGGATATTAGTCCTCTATCAGATGTGGGATTGGTAAAGATCTTTTCCAATCTGTTGGTTGCCGTTTTGTCCTATTGACAGTGTCCTTTGCCTTACAGAAACTTTGCAATTTTATGAAGTCCCATTTGTCAATTCTTGTCTTAGAGCATAGGCCATTGGTGTTCTGTTCAGGAACTTTTCCCCTCTGCCTATTTATTCGAGGTTCTTCCCCACTTTCTCTTCTATTAGTTTCAGTGTGTCTGGTTTTATGTGAAGGTCCTTTATCCACTTGGACTTGAGCTTTGTACAAGGAGATAGGAATGGATCGATTTGCATTCTTCTGCATGCTGTCCTCCAGTTGAACCAGCACCATTTGTTGAAAATGCTGTCCTTGTTCCACTGGATGGTTTTAGCTCCTTTGTCAAAGATCAAATGACCATAGTTGTGTGGGTTCATTTCTGGGTCTTCAACTCTATTCCACTGATCTTCCTGCCTGTCTCTGTACCAATACCAGGCCGTTTTTATCACTACTGCTCTGTAGTACAGCTTGAGGTCAGGGATGGCGATTCCTCCAGAAGTTCTTTTATTGTTGAGAATCGTTTTCGCTATCCTGGGTATTTTGTTGTTCCAAAAAATTTCAGAATTTCTCTTTCAGTTCTGTAAAGAATTGAGTTGGTATTTTAATGGGGATTGCATTGAATCTGTAGATTGCTTTTGGCAAATGGCCATTTTTACTATATTAATCCTGCCAATCCATGGCCATGGGAGATATTTCCATTTCCTGAGATCTTCTTCAATTTCTTTCTTCAGAGACTTGAAGTTCTTGTCATACAGATCTTTCACTTGCTTGGTTAGATTCACCCCAAGGTATTTTATATTATTTGTGACTATTGTGAAGGGTGTCATTTCCCTAATTTCTTTTTCAGCCTGTTTATCTTTCATGTAGAGGAAGGCTACTGATTTGTTGAGTTGATTTTATAACCTGCCACCTTGCTGAAGTTGTTTATCAGGTTTAGGAGTTCTCTGGTGGAGTTTTTGGGGTCACTTAAGTATACTATCATATCATCTGCAAATAGTGATATTTTGACTTCTTCCTTTCCTATTTGTATTCCTTTGACTTCTTTTTGTTGTCTAATTTCTCTGACTAGGACTTCCAGTACTATATTGAATAGGTAGGGAGAGAGTGGGCAGCCTTGTCTAGTCCCTGATCTTAGTGGGAATGCTTCAAGTTTCTTTCCATTTAGTTTAATGTTGGCAATTGGTTTGCTGTATATTGCTTTTACTATGTTTAGGTATGGGCCTTGAATTCCTGATCGTTCCAAGACTTTTACCATGAAGGGATGTTGAATTCTGTCAAATGCTTTCTCAGCATCTAATGAGATGATCATGTGGCTTTTTTCTTTGAGTTTTTTTATATAGTGGATTACATTGATGGATTTCCAATATTGAACCATCCCTGCATTCCTGGTATAAAGCTCACTTGATCATGATGATGATTGTTTTGATGTGTTCTTGGATTCGGTTTGCTAGAATTTTATTGAGTGTTTTTGCATCAATATTCATAAGAGAGATTGGTCTGAAGTTCTCTTTCTTTGTTGGGTCTTTGTGAGGTTTAGGTATGAGTGTGATTGTAGCTTCATAGAACGAATTGGGTAGTGTTCCTTCTGTTTCTATTTTGTGGAATAGTTTGAAGAGAAATGGTATTAGGTCTTCCTTGAAGGTCTGATAGAATTCTCCACTAAAACCATCTGGTCCTGGGCTTTTTTTTGGTGGGGAGACTTTTAATGACTGCTGCTATTTCTTTAGGGGTTATGGGACTGTTTAGATGGTTTATTTGCTCCTCATTTAACTTTGGTACCTGGTATCTGTCTAGAAAATTGACCATTTCATCCAGATTTTCCAGTTTTGTTGAGTATAGGCCTTTGTAGTAGGATCTGATGATTTTTGAATTTCCTCAGTTTCTGTTGCTATGTCTCCCTTTTCAGATCTGATTTTATTAATTTGGGTATTGTCTCTGTGCCCTCTGGTTAATCTGGCTAAGGGTTTATCTATCTTGTTGATTTTCTCAAAGAACCAACTCCTGGTTTTGTTGATATTTTGTATAGTTCTTTCTGTTTCTACTCGGTTGATTTCAGCCCTGAGTTTGATTATTTCCTGACGCCTACTCCTCTTGGGTGTATTTGCTTCTTTTTGTTCTAGAGCTTTCAGGTGTGCTGTCAAGTTGTTAATGTGTGCTCTCTCCAATTTCTTTTTGTAGGCACTTAGAGTATGAGTTTTCCTCTTAGCACTGCTTTCATGGAGTCCCACAAGTTCTGGTATGATGTTTCCTCACTTTCATTAAATTCTAGAAAGTCTTTAATTTCTTTCTTTATTTCTTCCTTGACAAAATCATCATTGAGTAGAGCATTGTTCAGTTTCCACATGGATGTGGGTTTTCCCTTGGTTCTGTCATTATTAAAGACCAGCCTTAGTCCGTGGTGATCTGATAGGATGCAGGGGTTATTTCAATCTTTTTGTATCTGTTGAGGACTGTTTTGTGACCAATTATATGGTCTATTTTGGAGAAGGTACCATGAGGTGTGAGAAAAAGGTATATTCTTTTACTTTAGGATGAAATGTTCTATAGATATCTGTTAAATCCATTTGGTCCATAACTTCTGTTAATTTCAATGTGTCTTTGTTTAGTTTCTGTTTCCATGATCTGTCCATTGGAGGAGAGGGGGTGTTAAAATCCCCACTATTATTGTGTGAAGTGCAATGTGTGCTTTGAGCTTTAGTAAAGTTTCTTTTATGTATGTAGGTGCCCTTGCATTTGGAGCGTAGATGTTCAGAATTGAGAGTTCATCTTGGTAGATTTTTCCTTTAATGTGTATGAAGTGTCCTTCCTTATCTTTTTTGATTACTTTTGGTTGAAAGTCGATTTATTTGATATTAGAATGGCTACTCCAGCTTGTTTCTTGGGACCATTTGCTTGGAAAATAGTTTTCCATCCTTTTACTCTGAGGTAATGCCTGTCTTTGTCACTGAGGTGCGTTTCTTGTATGCAACAAAATTCTGGGTCCTGTTTATGTATCCAGTCTGATAGTCTGTGTCTTTTTATTGGAGAAATGAGTCCATTGATGTTACGAGATATTAAGGAAAAATGATTGTGGCTTCTTGTTATTTTTGTTATTAGAGGTGGAATTATGTTTGTGTAGCTACCTTTTTTGGGGGCGTTGTTGGAAGATTACTTCCATGCTTCTTCTAGGTTGTAGTTTCCTTCCTTGTGTTGGCGTTTTCAGTCAATGATCCTTTGAAGTGCTGGGTTTGTGGGAAGATATTGTGCAAATTTGGTTTTGTCCTGGAATATCTTGGTTTCTCCATCTATAGTGACTGAGAGTTTTGCTGGGTATAGCAGTCTGGACTGGCATTTGTGTTCCCTTAGGATCTGTATGATATCAGACCAGGATCTTCTGGCTTTTATAGTCTCTGGTGAAAAGTCTGGTGTAATTCTTATAGGTTTGCCTTTATATGTTACTTGACCTTTTTCCCTTACTGCTTTTAGTATTTTTTCTTTGCTTTGTGCATTTGGTGTTTTGATTATTATGTGATGGGAGGTATTTCTTTTCTGGTCTAGTCTGTTTGGTGTTCTGTAGGCTTCTTGTATTTATGGGTGTCTCGTTCTTTAGGAAATTTTCTCTAGAATTTTGTTTGATATTTACTGGCCCTTAAGATTGGGAATCTTCACTCTCATCTATACCTATTATCCTCAGGTTTGGTCTTCTCATTGCATCTTGGATTTCCTGGATGTTCTGTGTTAGGAGCTTTTTGCATTTTGCCTTTTCTTTGACTGTTGTGTCAAGGTTTTCCATGGTATCTTCTGTGCATGAGATTCTCTCTTCTATCTCTTGTATTCTGTTGGTGATGCTTGCATCTATGACTCCTGATCTCTTTCCTATGTTTTCTATCTCCAGTGTAGTCTCCCTTTGAGATTTCTTTATTGTTTCTATTTCCAGTTTTAGATCCTGGACAGTTTTTTGTTTTTCAACTTTAGGCCTTCTACCTGTTTACTGTGTTCTTTTTCAATTCTTTAAAGGATTTTTGTGTTTCCTCTTTGAGGGCTTCTACCTGTTTACCTGTGTTCTCCTGTATTTCTTTAAGGGAGTTACTTATGTCCTTCTTAAAATCCTCCATCATCATCATGAGAAGTGATTTTAATTCTGAGTCCTGTTTTTCCTGTGTGATGGAGTATCCAGGGCTTGCTATGGTGGGAGAACTGGGCTCTGATGATGTCAGGTAACTTTGGTTTCTGTTGCTTGTGTTCTTGTGCTTGCCTTTCGCCATCTGGTTGACTCTAGTGTTACCTGTGCTCACTGTGTCTGACTGGAGTCTGTCTTTCCAGTTATCTTGCCTTGTGTCAGATCTCCTCGGATTCCAGATGTCTCTGTGTTCCTGTGATCCTAAGCTCCCTCTGCTCTGGATGCAGTAGGTCTTCTAGGATGTCTCAGGATCAGATATTTCCACAGGCGCAGACCAGCTAAGTGTCCTCTGCTCTGGATGCAGTAGGTCCTCTAGGTTGTCTCAGGATCAGGTGTTTCCACCAGAGCAGACCAGCTAAGGGACCTCTGCTCTGGGTGCAGTGGGTCCCTCTAGGATGTCTCAGGATCCAGTGTTTCCACAGGAGCAGACCAGCTAAGCGTCCGCCCCAGGCCAAAGGACAGGTTCCGGGTGCAGGGGAAGTTATAGTCCGGAGGGGCGGGCTTTGGGTGCCTGCTAGTTCCTTAAGCCCCACCTGGCTCCTGATTGTAACTCTGGGGTTTGGGGTAGTGGGCAAAGTGTCTTACCTTCTGCTCTGGGTGCAGTGGGTCCCTCTAGGATGTCTCAGGATCCGGTGTTTCCACAGGAGCAGACCAGCTATGGGTCTGCCCCAGGCCAAAGGCATCAATGATTTTATTGAGCAGGGAAGATGAAACACACTTTTCATATTTCTGATTCCTGATTTCATGTGAATGTTTGAGGGTAAACTGGTTTAGGATGATGTTTGCTGTATGGCTTTCTTATGTTGACTTTATTATATTGAACTGTATGCTGGTTGTGATGGTTTGTATATGCTTGGCCCAGGTAGTAGCACTATTAGAAGGTGTGGCCCTGTTGGAGTAGGCTTACACCATCTCTGCCTAGATGCTGCCATATTCCTGCCTTGATGATAGTTGACTGAACCTCTGAACCTGAAAGGCAGCCCCCAATTAAATGTTGTCCTTTATAAGACTTGCCATGGTCATGGTGTGTGCTCATAGCAGTAATGCCTAACTCAGACACTGGGTATCCCTATGCTCTCAACGATTGTATTTCAGTAGTGACCCTGAATAATTTCAAAAGTATTTTGCATCTCACAGTTGGTCATGTGGACTCTGTTCTTTATTAATGCAGTAGATTATATTTAATACTCTAGGTATGCTGGATCATATTGGCATCTCTAGGAGGACGACAGCTTTATCATGTGGATAATTATTTTGATGTATACTTGAATACAGTTTTTAGAAATTTTATTGACAACTTTGCATCTACAAAAATCCAAAGATTTCGCTTATACTTTATATCTTATTATTTATTCACCTTACATCTCAATTGCTACCCTTTCCCATGCCCGCTCACACAGTCCCTCCTTCTATCCCACCTCCCCTTCTTCTCTAAGAGGGTGTCCCCCAGACATTTCCCCACCCTGGGACATCAAGTATCTGCAGGCTTAGGGCCATCCACTTCCCCTGAGTCTAGACAAGGCAGCTGATTCCACAGACAGAAAACAGCTTGAAAGACAGTTCCCACTTGACTTCTGTGGTCTGAAATGAAGGCTAAGCTGCAAATCTGCTACATATGTGTGGGGGCCTAGGTCTACTTCATGTATGCTCTTTGGTAGGTAGTTCAGTCTCTGAGAGGCTCCAAAGGTTCAGGTTAGTTGACGCTGTTGGCATCCCTGTGTAGTTGCTATCCCCCTTCCGGGCCCTCAATCATTCCCCCAACTCTCCCATAAGAGTCTCTGAGCACCATCCAATGTTTGGCTGTGGGTTTCTGAATCTTCTTCACTCAGATGCTGGTTGGAACCTGTCAGAGGACAGTTAAGCTATTCTTCTGTCTCCAAGCATAACAAAGTATCATCCATTGTGTCAGGGACTTGTCCTTGGGATGGGACTTAAGTTGGGCCTATTATTGGTTGCCCATTCCCTCAGTCTCTCCTCCATCTTTGTCCCTGCATTTCTTCTAGGAAGGATAAATTTGTGGTCAAAAGTTTTGTGTCCTCTTGTGAGTTGGTGTCCTTATCCTTCTAGTGGAGTTCCTGCCTGGCTACAGAAGATGGCCTCTTTAGCTTCCATATCCCAGTGCTATGAGTATCAGCAAATGTCACCACTATTTATCCTGGAAGCCCCCACCAACCCAGATCTCTGCCACATCCTTAAGATGCCCCCACCCTACAAACACACACACACATGCATACACACACACACATGCACACACGCCCGTGCACACACATGCTAGCTGTAGATTCCCATTCATTCTCCTGCTCTGGGGTCATCTCTCCTGTCTCTCCTCACACCTTATACTGAATCCTTTCCACATGGTCTTCCTATCCCTATCCTACCCAGTCCCCTCCCTCCATCATCCTACTATTTTATTCCCCCTCCTAAGTAAA